>CAUPSG010000452.1:0-93959 GCA_963513935.1 Aphrophora alni
CCTAGACGGATCTACACATTTTTTCATGAAGCCTTGACCTAGAAGTAGAGATTGAGAGAGATTAGAACAAGAGTAGCGGAGGTGGTCACATGACTTAGAACAACACCCCTTTGATTTAGTGTGTAACCTAACCTAACCTGTAACATGAAATCCTAACCTAACTAAAATTTGTGACCATAATATAACCCATGACCAAAGGTGTGACTTGTGAATTATTGTGTAACCTAACCGTACATGTAACATGAGATCTTAACCAAAATTGGTGAACTTGTGACCATGACCAAAGATTTGACTTGTGAATGTGACTTGTGAACCAAAACAAACGACAGTGTATCCAAATTTAACCGTATTACCATGTTGGAGCGCTGTATATATTTTTATATCACTTCTATCACCTTTCGCTACCAAAGTGTACCACTCATTGTCTTTTCCAAACTTTATTTTATGTTCTTTTTACACTTTTTATTAAAAGGCGATGATGACAGATAGGTTGTTTCTGTTTAAACAAGTAATGAATTATGTGAAAGGTCAAACAAATCAATATTAAGTTTTTTGCAGACGTATTCGTTTTGCAGCCCCTGTCTAAAAGCATAGGTTTTTGAATGATATCTCATTGTTTTTTTGTTTGACGTTTTCTGTCTATCGCAGCCTATGTGCAAGGATCTACACCCCATACATATATACTTCATGTTATTTCTGTTGTAATTTTATATTTTTTCATTACAATATGATTTACATTTTTGTTTTGTCTGTTTTATTTAATTTAACTTCTTTTTTAAAATTATTATTGTTGTGTTATTTATATATTTCATGTTATTTCTGTTCTAATTATATATTTTTTCATTACTCCATGATTTATATTTTTGTTTTCGTCTGTTTAATTTAATTTTATTTCTTTATTTCTTTTTATTATTACTCAATGTAGTTATTATTGTGTTATTTATTTCATGTACTTTGTGTTCTTCTTGTGTTTTTTTATTTACGTTTACATAACTTTATATTATTCTAAAGTCTGTTTTATTTTTGTTGTTGTTGTTATTCAATGTTAAATTTCAGATTCTTTAACGTACTTGTTTTCGTATGTTTTTGGTTTCTCAAAGTATATATTTTACTATTTGTACCTTATGATTTTCCTGTGAATTATTTATTTTGTTTGCTGAATTTAAGTCTTGCTTAGTCTTATGGCAAGTTTTGTTTCTTACTTCAATAAGTATTTGACTAAAAACAGAAATTTATTGTTGTTGATATATATTGATTCTCTGGTTAAGACATTATATTGTAATGGCACTGTTCTAAAACCTGTATTTGATTTATCTATATTGTGATGGCAATGGACTTGGAGGCGTGGCTTTAGTGCTTCTCTGCTGCTGTCAGTATAACGCATTGACCAGGTCTTTTATAGTTTAGTATCACAAGATACATTAAAATATTGTAAATATCTTTATATAATATATACATATTTCATTATTTTATAATGATAGGGTTAAGGTACTTTGGAACAATGCACATGTAACTCGATTTGGTGTAGAACAATCTATTATAGATCCCGTATTAAGGGTGTAAATCTAGAATTGGCAAAGTTCCACAAAGAAAGACCAAACGTGTCTTGTGGGAGAATTAAACGTCGTTTGTAATTATTGTGAACAAAACCTGAGTCGACTAAAATCACGTTCTTTATTTATTGAATTCTCTTTAGGGAGTAGTAATTATATTTAACAACGTTCAGAAATAAGAGCAAATATTTGGTGTAAAAATAAATTCAACGACTTTTCGGAAACTTTTATTTGTTCAACTCGTAATTTTTCTTCTCGTGAATAATGTTAATAAAATTGGAAATGAAAAATAAAGTTTTTGATACAGATATATTGCAATAATTTTTTTCCTTCTCCATTCACAAAAAGTAAACCTTTTATTATCTCTCTAAAACTTTAAAATGTATTAGGTTATAGTGAACAAATTGAAGGCGCCATCATGTTATTTACCCAGTCACATCGTAATGTAATACTATCAGATCTTCTAAATGAAATGCCCAATCAATGACTACATAAATACTATATACATAATACATAATAGTATTTATGTAGTCATTGGCCCAATATACCAAATACGGTTTCTTGGACCGTGTAGGAAATGTTAAATTGTATTGGTAGATCAAAGGGTCTATCAGGAAGGTAAATTTGTTTAAAACTACTTTCTTGACGTCGTCTAGACTTGCGTGAAGGAACCTCCATTCGTCTCGTTCGTACCGGTGACTCGGTTCTGCTGAACTATATAAATATCACTTTTTATTTGGAGGTTAGGGACAGTAATTACATTTTGATAATAATTCTATTATTTGAAACGTAGAGGTTGGTATCATTGAAAGCAGAATTGAAATGTGCTTATTTGTAGCTAATTTATTGTGTTGTAAATTGAATAACACAAGAAATATGGATAGTAAACTGTTTAAAATGACTACAAATTTTGTCATTTTCAATTCGATTTTTAAAATTTGAATACGATTCTATAAATGCGCTCTGTAGTTCCACAAACCAAAATTCTATCTCAATTTTTGTGGTCTCAATCGTGCTTACGTACAGACGACAACGACGACGACGACGAACGGATGAAAAATCACTCTTCAGTTTTCTGAGGCTACGGAATATAAAGATCAGTCGAAGCACGGAGATTGTAAGTTTAACGACCCCCCCCCCTAATATGTACATCGTATACTGGATAAGTTGAAATAAATGTTTAAATAAAAGTAAACAAATTGGTCTAACATTATCGTCAAAACAAACAATATAAAAGTTTACTGTTCCAACATTAAGTTTGAAACAAGGCGAGACACATTTTCTCACTATCATTTTTATTAAAACACGTATGAAACAAGCAAATTATGTTTTTTATTTCGTGAATAAAACAAAAACAGAAATGACTTGAATAATAAAAGATTTTAACTTCTCTTAAGGTCTTTATTATGTAAACTTGTTTCGCAGTTTAACTCAAGTCATAATTTTTAATATTTTTAGATCCTTCAGAATAAAAATATAGTGATTTTCAAATTTGTAGATAATAGACTGTAAATTAAATAAATCATTTCTTGTAAAATTCCTTGTAATATTTCGATATTTATTTTAACATGAATACTACAGAGTGTCCCAGAATCAACAAACTATACTGCTTGTATATTAATATTAAAAATAATAAATATTATATATGTAATCCCAGGGGCCTAGCTGGATCTACATCTTTTTTTTCATGTAGTCTTGGGTTAGATCTCTTCTATCATTTTTTAAATCATGTCTCTTTTGATTAACTCTTAACCCTGACGTTATTAGAGCGTTTGAGATATAGGAGTCTTTATTTTATGATATTATTTTCCTTAAAAAATATCTAATATAGATAATAAATGTTGTTATACATAAATAAAATGTGGTCTATTTTGCTCCAGCATTAAAACAAATAGACAGTATCATTATTTAAATGAATACAATAAATTATTTATTTTTTTGTTCATATTTTGATGAAATAATATTGATGTTTACATTAATTTAAAAATATTTTTCTACCGGAAATAAAAAAAAAGTCCTATCCAATAATATGTTTGAGAATTATTCAATTTGGTTGTCAGAAATTCATACATATACTAAATGACTGTTAAATTAAAAAAAGTATACTACAATTCACATTTTCGATCAATTAAATTTTTTAATTTTGTGGATTGTGGTAAATTAAATTGTGATTTTACACAGTTTTTGAAATGTTACTAGGACTAAAAATAATCTCTAAATTTTGAATATTAAGTTTAATGAAGTTGTATTACAGGATAAGCTAAGATCAGATTATCAATCTGTGAAATAAATTCACTTATATTCTAAATATATTTATTGACTTGGGAAATACAATAATTTAACTATATTAACACTGTTATACAGTTGTTAAATGTGATGAAGGGAGTAGCAATCCCGTGGTCCTAGCTGGGTCTACAGTTTTAATAATGTAATCTTCGATTAGATCCTTCTTTTCATATATCCTATCGGGTCTCACTTGACCAACACTTGTTCTCTTCCGACCTGGTGATATTAGAGTATTCGAGTGCTTTCCTCTAAGAATCTTCCCTTTTTCGGTGAGGCGATGATTATTGCAATGGTTTTTCTTTTTCAAAGGACACTCACACACTCTCTCTCTCCCCCCCCCCCTCTCTCTCTCTCTCTCTCTCTCTCTCTCTCTCTCTCTCTCTCTCCTCTCTCTCTCTCTCTCTCTCTCTCTCTCTCTCTCTCTCTCTCTCTCTCTCTCTCTCTCTCTCTCTCTCTCAAATTATGTTGTTTCAAGCCTAGATGACCTTTAACATGTCCTCAACTCGTTGGGCCAGGAGGAGATACCATAACCAGTATTCTTGTAAAGGATGCTGCTGGTTCGGTCCACAGAACTAGTATTCTTGAAAGGGATTCTGTCCACTTGCTCACCATCTGCTATATCCATAACAAGAATTATGTCCCACAGTAATTGTGTTGAATATTGTGGAGTATTATAGGTCACGGTTGCTATGGAAACCAGTATCAGGAATTGGTTTGTATCTCTACTCTGTGTTTCAGACCACCCGTATCAAAATGTATTGTGGGTAAACGTTTTGACTTAGAAATTTAGTTTGAATTTTTACTTCACTAAATTATATGACGAATTTTGAGAAATTATTTGAATTTAGGGCCACCAAGGCTGTCGAATATTAAAGCAAAGAGGTCTATTTCTCAATCTTTTAAACGTAAATTGTCTAAATAGATTGTCTAAATTAAAAAAAAACAGTTGACTATTGAATAATTTTGAGTGACATCAATCAGTGCGGTCTCTCACTAACATTTTTATGTAGGGACTGACTAAATGGATTTGCAAAAAAAAAAATTGTAAGGGACATTGAGACAACTCACAATTTATTCAAATTATTTAAAAATGGAATATGCAATGTTTAAATAAAAATAAAAATATGGTAAAGTTAGCCAAAAAAACCACTAAATAAATAAAAAAAAAATTGTCAAAGAAAAACTGTTAATTTTAAATATTTAAAACAAGAATGTATCGTCGTGTCTGTGAAGATATGTTTTTGTGTGACTATTTAGTGCTTCAAATTGTGTACTTTGATGTGAATTCAAATCAAATGTGTTTTATATAAACCTCTGACTTGTATATATGTTTTAATTCAAAAAGTGTACAAATCTGATGATGACAGTGATCTGTCGAAACCGGTAATTTTTTATAAAAAAAAGAAGATTATAGTCGGACGGAAAAACTCAAGGTAAGTCTAGTTTCACCCTAATATAAGATTTTTAAAACCAAAACTTTTCTCGTTAGGTTTTTTCCACCTAATCTCCTAATCATTTCAAAATGGTGTACTAAAGTATCTAAAAAGTTTTATTTTACTTCTATCATTGTTTTAATCATGATTTTTTACAACTCTGTGACTTACTTCAGTGAATAAAGTCTTGGCAATCACGAGGGAGTTATTTTTGAGCAATTTGTATTTCGAAATTTAATTTTATTGGAATAACTACATTAACCTAGATATACACTTTTTATATTTTGTTTTCGTTAGATCCCTCCTTATATCTCTCGGGTGTGGTCTTTCGACCATATTTTGTTCTCGACCTCAACGCTATTAGAGGATTTGAGAGTTAAGGACTTTATTTTATATTTTTTCTTAATTTTTTAAAAAGACGATGATGATCAAAATATCTTTCATAAAAACAATTCTCGTCTAGTTTCAGCTATCTTCACGTAAAATAAGTTGACATAGTTCTCCCTACTCACCATATAATAATAATAGATTTCCAATTCCTCAGTTATCACGCTTAACAAGATTTTTTTTTTTGTATTCCATACAAATAATTCTCAAATACTGTATTCATTTCTTAAGCGTGAACTCATTCTAATAATTTTGTTAGCCCAGTGGACAAACAGCCTCCTCAGATCTTTACTTTGTTCTAAGATCTCTCCTGTGACCTACACTACTTTCCACTTCAGTGCAGAAACTTTAACCCCCCCCCCCTACTATATCTCCATCTCTTCATCGTAATCTTAAAGTGTAAACCGACTCGTGTTAATGGGGTGAATAGCACGGGGCAAAATATCTCGCATACGGAGACGATGGTGTACTTGGTGGCCTCTTAAAGTATTTTAAGCCTACCTAACCAAGTGGGGTTCTGGCCGGGTGGAACACACTTTCCCTAGCTGTTTGTGAAAAACATGGGGAGATATCAGAGAGAGAGAGAGAGAGAGAGAGAGAGAGAGAGAGAGAGAGAGAGAGAGAAGAGAAGAGAGAGAGAGAGAGAGAGAGAGAGAGAGAGAGAGAGAGAGAGAGAGAGAGAGAGAGAGAGAGAGAGAGAGAGAGAGAGAGAGAGGAGAGAGAGAGAGAGAGAGAGAGAGAGAGAGAGAGAGAGAGAGAGAGAGAGAGAGAGAGAGAGAGAGAGATGAAAAATAAGAACCTTTCGCGGGATGTTATCACAAGTTAATCTGTTGATTAGACTAGCACACCCTCAGTGACTATCAGCATAGGGGGTTTTCCGCTTCGTCGAAAATTTCCTCGACATCCCGGAGATAAAGAAAAGACTATAAAAGCCAACTTTTAGGAAAGCACACCAGAGTTAAGAGATGGAAAAGCATTCCTGTGGAGTTATAACAGGAAATGGTAACATAGAATATAAGTAGAGATAAACTGAAAACGCCGACAGGATTTTTATCGAGGCTTAGTAGTTCGGAGAATACCTAAGAAGGGATCGGACTAGAAAAAGACGGAGCTTGCAGATTCTGCCAAGAGGGGGAGGAGAATCATATTGTGGTGTAGTAATGTACAAAAGGGCTAGAAGTTTGGGAGAGTACCAGAGTGATACCTACCCTTGACCTCTTTCATGTGCTGCACTTTCTAAAGTTGTTGGGGTTGGATCTGGAGGGGCTGATACAGACGGGAGTTTCCCGTCTTAGAAGAAGTAGCCCCCACACAATAAATAGCTACAATTTGCAGTATATTTCACTTCCATATCACAACTACAATAGTTTTGTTCTAATGTTAATTTCAAAAAAATAAATCCAACAAACGTTTACTTAAAACTTCTGTGAATTATTTCACACAAAATCGGCCCTAATTATTAACCCATAAATATTTCTGGTTATAGGTATTTAATAATTTATAATAAATTAAAATCCGACGGTTGACAAGGTTTAATATATTAATATATTCCATTTCAATTAGCTTCAGACTAAACTGATATTAGACATGCACAGATATAATATCGCAATATACATAATTATTGAATCCAATCGATGAAACACTGTGACCTAAATATCACTGATGGTGTTATTTATAACGTTATTTAATAACTTTCCGACTGTATGTTATTTATAGTGATGCGAAACTAGTTTATTGTTGACATTTTCTTTGTTTTTGATCGTTTTGTGTCCAAAAAATGATTTTTACAAATTGTTTAGACGATCGTTGATTTCCCAGACAGATTTTGTTCAGTATTTAATATATGAAGGGGAGGTTATTTGACCCATACTATACGTATAAAATATAAATTTACTTTATGGTAATCCGCAGGTGGATCTACATCTTGTTTCATGTAGGGTTAGATCCCTCTCTGTTATCTCTCTTATTAGGTCTCTCTTGATTAATGATTAACTTTTGTTCTTTTCGTGAGTTTATTAAAGCACTTGAGGACTAGAACTATTTTTTTTGTAGTCAAAATGTTCATTTGTTTTATGTAAAGATAATATCAAAACTCATTTGCCCATTTCCCCCAAAATTGACAATAAAAAATTAGATTTCTCAAAAACAACCTCTAATATTATGGTATTATTTTAATAACATTGGTAAATCATTGACGTGTAAAGCCAAAGCTCCTGGGGTCAATTCCCAGTCTAGATCGTATATTTTTCACTTGAAATATTATTTAATTTAGCATTATTAGTTGGTAAAACCGGTTAAGCGTTAAAATCAATAAATTTATAATCAATTATACACAAGTAAGAGCTACCGGAGCCAAAGGTCCTGAGTTCAATTCCCAGTCTAGGTCGTATATTTTTCACTTCCAAATACACCAGGGTCTTTTTAGTTTTGTTGTTCATCTGTCTGTCCTTATGTGTTTTTTACAACAAAATTTGTTTAAAAAAAACCTTTATTTTACTAAATTTACCATTTACCATTTTTATTTCTTTAAATTTTAAAGCTTTGAATGGCAGCCATTTTGAAAAGAGTAGTGTTACAATAATGATACTTAACGTAACTGAAATTAACAATGGCAACAAATTTGAGAGAGAGAGAGAGAGAGAGAGAGAGAGAGAGAGAGAGAGAGAGAGAGAGATTGTAGATGTAATCGATTCCAAGATGTAATCGGTTGGAAGTGTGATCGACTCGATATGTAATCCCGTAAGTGGAAATGGAACATTATAATTTCTAAAATACCTTCTCACATCTTCACATCTAATATGGTGATATAAAAACTTCTAAATTTATTTAAAATTTTAGTCGAAATTACAAATGAGGTTACATTTTCCTGTTGAAATGAGAAATTTATTTTAATGAAATTTTTTTGTACACATTACAGTAAAGGTTGTATTTATAAAAAATTACTGTCCCAAATCAAAATTGGGCAATTACATGCTTTACAAAACCAGCCATAAAATTTTTACTTTGTTAAAGTCGAAGCCAATGATTTTCTTTAAAATTTGCCACAATCTCAACTTTTTAGTTTTTGTCTCCTTGGTTCAGGATTCTATTATGTGAAATACCAAAAATGACACATTTAAGTAGGATTTCTGAAAATCCGCTCTACTGACATCGATATCAGATTTAGTGAAATATCTAAATGTATCAAATTACAGTTCAGTTTTCGGTTGTAACTTCTTTATGACTACCGATGAGGCCTATATTTCTGTCAAAGAAAAATCTAATTGTCAAATGTCTGTTAACAGTGTCAATGATCATAGGAATAGTGTGTCAATGATCATAGGAATAGTAAGTTAAAACTATTTAACGGTTGTGATTTCGTTATTTCTTGTCCAATATACGAAAAAAAACTCTTTATAAATAGTATGCAGCTGATATAATTGGGATTTATTAAAATATCAGCTGTTGTTTTCATTGTTATTTGTTGCTATAGCAACGAGTTTTCTCATTGTACATGTTAAACACTAGTACGTGGTAAACTTGTAGTTGTTTACAATTGATATTTTTATTTCATGTTGACATTATCTATTCACGTAACGTATTGATTCACTGTTATTATGAAAGTGAACGAAGTTTATCAGTCAGGTTAAGGAAGTTTCGTACTGGCAACGATTTACAGGATGTTAGTAAGATTGAAACCACCGGATTCATTGGCGACATCAAAAGGCCAGGAAGGTCTTCAATTAAAATAGATGAAATTCAAAACGTAGCTGAGATAAATGACAATAAGTTAAGAAATGGTTTTGTGTTAACACGAAGAAACTACTAATTCTCCAGGAAGAGAATGGCGTCAACTTCCGATACCTTTGTTAATAACCCTAACAGGAAAGAATTTTGCTTAATTTTAAGGTTTTTTTATTAAATTTATTTAATTTAAAAGTGAAGTTATGTCTATCAACTTTAATAATTACACAAAAAGATAGGTTAGGCTTAGTCTAGACTAATGTGAAATATGTTGGAAGTTGTTTTAAACTTAATTTAATTTTTACATGCAAATTTAATTACCATAGCAACCAATGTAATAATACTCACTTTAAAACAGTTGATTAGGTCCATCAGTTTATTCTAAACGAAGATAGGTTAGGCCTAGACCAGTGTGAAACATTTGACTTATAACAGCACATCACCTTCACCTATAATAATTAAACACAAAAATAGGTTAGGCTTAGTCTACAACTAGTGTGAAACATATTGGAAGTTGTTTTAAACTTAATTAAATTTTTACATGCAAATTAGTTACCATAGCAACCAATATATAATACTCACTTAAAACAGCTGATTAGGTCCATCAGATTGAATATTTCTAATCAAAGATAGGTTAGGCCTAGACCAGTGTGTAGCATTTGATTTAAAACAGCTGATTAAGTTCATCAACTTTAATAGTTAAACAAAAATATAGGTTAGGTTTAGTCAGGACTAGTGTCAAACATATTGGACGGTGTTTTAAACTTAATTAAATTTTACATGAAAATTAGTTACCATAGCAACCAATACTCACTTAAAACAGCTGCTGATTAGGTCCATCACCTTTAATATTTCTAAACGAAGATAGCTTAGGCCTAGATCAATTTGAAACATATGACTTATAACAGCTGATTGAGTCTATCAACTTTAATAATTACACAAAAAGATAGGTTAGGCTTATTCTAAACTAGTGTGAAACATATGGGAAGGTGTTTAGAACTTAATTTAATTTTTACATGTAAATATAATTACCATAGCAACCAATATAACAACATTCACTTTAAAACAGTTGATTAGTTCCATCACCTTTAATATTTCTAAACAAAGATAGGTTAGGCCTAGACCAGTGTGAAACATATGGCTTTATAACAGCTGATTGAGTTCATCAACTTTAATAATGACACAAAAAGATAGGTTAGGCTTAGTCTAGACTAGTGTGAAACATTATAACAGCTGATTAAGTTCATCAACTTTAATAATGACACAAAAAGATAGGTTAGGCTTAGTCTAGACTACTGTGAAACATTATAACAGCTGATTAAGTTCATCAACTTTAATAATGACACAAAAAGATAGGTTAGGCTTAGTCTAGACTAGTGTGAAACATTATAACAGCTGATTAAGTTCATCAACTTTAATAATGACACAAAAAGATAGGTTAGGCTTAGTCTAGACTAGTGTGAAACATATTGGAAGTTGTTTTAAACTTAATTTAATTTTGTCATGTAAATATAATTACCATAGCAACCAATATAACAACATTCACTTTAAAACAGTTGATTAGTTCCATCACCTTTAATATTTCTAAACAAAGATAGGTTAGGCCTAGACCAGTGTGAAACATATGACTTTATAACAGCTGATTGAGTTCATCAACTTTAATAATGACACAAAAAGATAGGTTAGGCTTAGTCTAGACTACTGTGAAACATTATAACAGCTGATTGAGTTCATCAACTTTAATAATGACACAAAACGATAGGTTAGGCTTAGTCTAGACTACTGTGAAACATTATAACAGCTGATTGAGTTCATCAACTTTAATAATGACACAAAAGATAGGTTAGGCTTAGTCTAGACTAGTGTGAAACATTATAACAGCTGATTGAGTTCATCAACTTTAATAATGACACAAAAAGATAGGTTAGGCTTAGTCTAGACTAGTGTGAAACATTATAACAGCTGATTGAGTTCATCAACTTTAATAATGACACAAAAAGATAGGTTAGGCTTAGTCTAGACTACTGTGAAACATTATAACAGCTGATTAAGTTCATCAACTTTAATAATGACACAAAAAGATAGGTTAGGCTTAGTCTAGACTACTGTGAAACATTATAACAGCTGATTAAGTTCATCAACTTTAATAATGACACAAAAAGATAGGTTAGGCTTAGTCTAGACTAGTGTGAAACATTATAACAGCTGATTAAGTTCATCAACTTTAATAATGACACAAAAAGATAGGTTAGGCTTAGTCTAGACTAGTGTGAAACATTATAACAGCTGATTGAGTTCATCAACTTTAATAATGACACAAAAAGATAGGTTAGGCTTAGTCTAGACTAGTGTGAAACATTATAACAGCTGATTGAGTTCATCAACTTTAATAATGACACAAAAAGATAGGTTAGGCTTAGTCTAGACTACTGTGAAACATTATAACAGCTGATTGAGTTCATCAACTTTAATAATGACACAAAAAGATAGGTTAGGCTTAGTCTAGACTACTGTGAAACATTATAACAGCTGATTGAGTTCATCAACTTTAATAATGACACAAAAAGATAGGTTAGGCTTAGTCTAGACTACTGTGAAACATTATAACAGCTGATTAAGTTCATCAACTTTAATAATGACACAAAAAGATAGGTTAGGCTTAGTCTAGACTAGTGTGAAACATTATAACAGCTGATTAAGTTCATCAACTTTAATAATGACACAAAAAGATAGGTTAGGCTTAGTCTAGACTAGTGTGAAACATTATAACAGCTGATTAAGTTCATCAACTTTAATAATTACACAAAAAGATAGGTTAGGCTTAGTCTAGACTAGTGTGAAACATATTGGAAGTTGTTTTAAACTTAATTTAATTTTGTCATGTAAATATAATTAGGCTACCATAACAACCAATATATTAATACTCACTTTAAAACAGCTGATTAGGTCCATCAGATTGAATATTTCTAAACAAAGATAGGTTAGGCCTAGACCAGTGTGTAGCATTTGATTTAAAACAGCTGATTAGGTCCATCAGCTTTAATAGGTAAACACAAAGATAGGTTAGGCTTAGTATAGACTAGTGTGAAACATATTGGAAGTTGTTTTAAACTTAATTTAATTTTTACATGCAAATTAGTTATCATAGCAACCAATATAATAATACTCACTTTAAAACAGCTGATTAAGTCTATCAACTTTAATAATTACACAAAAAGATAGGTTAGGCTTAGTCTAGACTAGTGTGAAACATATTGGAAGTTGTTTTAAACTTAATTTAATTTTTACATGCAAATTAGTTATCATAGCAACCAATATAATAATACTCACTTTAAAACAGCTGATTAAGTCTATCAACTTTAATAATTACACAAAAAGATAGGTTAGGCTTAGTCTAGACTAGTGTGAAACATATTGGAAGTTGTTTTAAACTTAATATAATTTTTACATGCAAATTAGTTATCATAGCAACCAATATAATAATACTCACTTTAAAACAGCTGATTAAGTCTATCAACTTTAATAATTACACAAAAAGATAGGTTAGGCTTAGTCTAGACTAGTGTGAAACATATTGGAAGTTATTTAAACTTAATTTAATTTTTACATGTAAAGATAATTACCATAGCAACCAATATAGTAATACTCACTTTAAAACAGTTGTTTAGTTCCACCACCTTTAATATTTCTAAACGTAGATAGCTTAGGCCTAGACTAGTGTGAAACATTTGATTTAAAACAGCTGATTAGTTCTATCACCTTTAATATTTCTAAACGTAGATAGCTTAGGCCTAGAATAGTGTGAAACATTTGATTTAAAACAGCTGATTAATTTCATCAACTTTAATAGTTAAACAAAAAGATAGGTTAGGTTTAGTCAGGACTAGTGTGAAACATATAGGGCGGTGTTTTGAACTTAATTAAATTTTACATGCAAATTAGTTACCATAGCAACCAATACTCACTTTAAAACAGCTGATTAGGTCCATCATCGTTAATATTTCTAAACGAAGATAGGTTAGGCCTAGACCAATGTGAAACATTTGACGTATAACAGCTGATTGAGTCCATCAACTTTAATAGTTACACAAAAAGATTGGTTAGGCTTAGTATAGACTAGTGTGAAACATATTGGAAGTTGTTCTAAACTTAATTTAATTTTTACATGCAAATTAGTTATCATAGCAACCAATATAGTAATACTCACTTTAAAACAGCTGATTAGGTCCATCAGATTGAATATTTCTAAACGTAGATAGGTTAGGCCTAGACCAATGTAAAACAAATGACTTTATAACAGCTGATTGAGTTCATCAACTTTAATAATTACACAAAAAGATAGGTTAGGCTTAGTCTAACTAGTGTGAAACATATAGGAAATTGATTTAAATCTAATTTAATTTTTACATGTAAATATAATTACCATAGCAACCAATATAATAAATAGTACTCACTTTAAAACAGCTGATTAGGTCCATCAGCTTTAATATTTCTAAACGAAGATAATGTTAAACCTAGACCAATGTGTAGCATTTGATTTAAAACAGCTGATTAAGTTCATCAACTTTAATAATTACACAAAGATAGGTTAGGTTTAGTCTAGACTAGTGTGAAAGATATAGGAAGATTTTTAAAACTTAATTATTGGAAGATATACAAATTTAATTACCATAGAAACCATTATAATAATACTAATTTAAAACAGCTGATTAGGTTCATCAAATTTAATAATTAAACACAAAGATAGGTTGGGTTTAGTCAGACCAGCATGATATATTTTGGAAATGATTTCAAACTTAATTTAATTTGTACATACAAGTTTAGTTACCATAGCAACCAGTATAATAATATTCACTTAAAAACAGCTGATTAGTTCCATCAGCTTTAATGATTAAACACAAAGATAGGTTACTGTTAGGCTCTACAAATTGATTGAATTAAATTGTCCAATACTTATTTAATCTAAATTTAACATATTATAGTTACTACTAGCTAATTGAGCACTAAAGTCGTACAACCAAAGTTGAAACATTTGCAAACATTCATATAACTTCGTGCATCAACGGAAACGTTCGGGTTTTTATTATTTCATAAAGATTTTCGTTTACAAGGTTAAGAATAATGCTAGAATTTAACATATTATATTTTTTCATAATTACTATCGAAACTTGACGCGAACCACAAGCGAAAAATCTTAACTATGTTTTGTATCATAATTAAGCGTTGCGGAACGTTTAAAATGCAGAAACCTCACTACAAAACAATCAAAAAGTTTTTAAAAGAATACTTTTTTATCAGTTATCGAAAATTACAAACAAAAAATTTCATGATTGCATTCTGACATTAAATATTATATACAAAGAGGTACCGGTACTGTAAATTGTAAATACTTTCACCTCAATACATTCGACTTACTATTAGGTGTATACACTTAGCTGAGTATTTAATTAAAAAAAAAAAAAAAAACAACAAATGATTTAATAATTTTTTTGATAGGGGATAGTGGAAGTTTGAACGCGTGAAAGTTTCTCACTAGTTTACTGGCATTTCTTTATTTCTATTGCAATAATCCCTGTCTTTTATTTTGCTTGTGTTATACATGCGTCGAAAACAGTTAGTCATTAAATGGCTGCTTTTAATAACTGCGGTCAATAATTAATTTTTTTTTTGCCAATTATTCATAATATATTTGTAATAGTGATTCTGCACACAAGTTTGGGTCACTCATTTTCATTAAAATGTGAACCAAATCTATGGAGTCAATTTTGAAAAATTTCTATTTTATAATATCCTCTTGGCAGATTTTTTAAAATTTTTTTACTGATAACTTAAGAACTAGAATTTTTGAAGCGATGGTGGCTAAACGTTTTTTCCAGTCTTTGGAGCAATACACTTGTACAAAATTTGATCAAAATCGTTAGAGACGAATTTGAAAAAAGACCGTAAATTTTGTTTTTAAATATCAACGTACATCATTTTAAAGAAACGCTTTCATTAGGCGGGTGATCTCAAAACTAAAAAAAATCGTCTTTAATTTTTTAATACATACGATAACTTTCAATATTTTTTACATATTACGTATATTTAAAAAAAATAAATAGTGATTTTCTCAAATTGATTTAAAGAACTTCAAATTTGGTTTGTAGAAATGTTGTGGGCCAAAACAAAAACATATTAAAAATGAAAAATAAACAATTAAAAATTTCTTTCAGACGGCAATTTTATTTCGTTTATTGACAATATTTTTGTATAATTCAACATGCAGTACAACAAATTAGATTAAAATTTGCAGATTTTAATTGTCAGTGTAATGATAGCAACACGAACATAACTAATTTATTGTCAACGACGAAGTTTGCCAACACATCAACACGAGCTAAGCGAGTGGAATATTTTAACAAATGCACAACTACAAGACTTGTTGAGAGATAGTCGTCAAAAGAATATTTAAAACAATGATGACCAAGAAGTTTTTTACACGGCAGTGCTGGGTAGGTACCATAATGATAACATAAACTAGATTTCAAATACAAAAACAAAAAATCTGTCAAGAAAACTACAACAAAAGTTAAATTATTCGACTAATTTTATTTACGGTGGAACGTTGGCTGGTTTCGCAAGATGTACAGACCATTGGACAGCCCGCTCTAGCTGAGGTGACAAAAGAAAAGTAGGGAGTATTGAACGGGTTTTGCAAAAAAGGGAAGAGATGTGTCAAAGGTCAAGGGAGAGGGGTGAAGGGGTTAGTGAGGCATGGGATGCTGAGATCCAGTGCGTGCATGTTATATACCATGAAACAGACCGGTATATTGGTCGTGAGGGAGGGAAATTAATACAGATCTTAGCGCGAAGGGTCTTTCATATTTCTATAGATTAGTTTCTAGGGATATTTGAGGTTATATTAAATTTGTAGAGAATAATCGAATTGGGATTTACAGCCTTTGAAAATGTGATTGTAAATTTTGCACATTTTCTTCCCTTTATATAATTTACAACAACATATTTCGATCTTAGATTTCAGTATTGGGATAAGTTTGTAGAGTAATAGGAAAAAAAAATACTGATCTTCACGTTTCATCACCTCAATAAACCGAAAAAAGTAATTTTCAACATGGCGTCCTTCCGCCATCTTGTCGTTTCCGTATGTACTTGGCGTGAAAGAGGCTCCAAAAATTAAATAGAAACATGAAATTTGGTATAGGGGCTATTGTGTGGATGTATAGAAACCTTATTAAAATCGAATTGAAAACAACAAAATGGCGACCATTGTAAATATCTCGTGTTATTCAACTTGTGTTGACCAACACACCACAGTAATTTGCAGATTTAAATTTTGACTACCAAGAAAATGTGGTAAGTAATGTATGACACGGAAATTATTTTGCGTAAAAACGGTGACGCTTCCTGTGATATAAATTTTTGTTTAGATTTATAATAATTCTGTTCAAAAGTAATCCCAAAGAGTTTATTGCACGTCGTAGCTGTAACATCGAGTTTGTAACTCTAAATCACGATATGGTCTTGTTTTATCTTTATTGCGACAAGTTGAGGAACAAAAGTTATTTTTATAGATTTTCGTTATTTAAATTCAAATCTATTTGAAATTATTTTACGCTGAATTTCAAAATGTCAACTAAATCTATTTTCCTCTTTCAATGATTTATTTTTCTTAAATAAAACATTTGTTTTCTAGACAAGACTCAAAATGTAAGATCTACACTTTATGAAAGGAACACAGTACTATTAATTTCTTGTAAAAACATCTTGTACACGGTCTTGTGTATGATCTTGCATAGGGTGAAAGAGGCTTAAAGTTTAACCTCTCTCAACCCTTCTTCCTCTAACAGTTCACGTTACGCCCAGCATTTCTTCATGGAGGTTGGAAATTCAAGGCTGTTTGGTTGTCATATATTTTTCTTTATTCACTAAACAGTTCCGTATATATTTCTATTTTATTACTGTATATGACAAATAATAATTAAAATTAAAAAAATTAAACTTACATTTTAACTATTTAAGGCTAACATTAAATTTTTTCTGTATTAGTACTTACGTAAAGTAGTCTATTTTGAATATTTCTTTTGTTAAAGCTATTTCGGTACTAACATACCATTATCAGACAACAAGACAATTTGAACATGTAATCACTAATACACAAAGCACAAAAACAACGAATTGGTACTATCAAATTACCGTAAACGTCAAATTAAAAATAATGTTTATGTGGCCACATCCTACTCTTGCTGTAGTACTCTTGCTTGTACTTAGCAAGAGTAAGATGTGGCCACATAAACATTATTTTTAATTTGACGTGTACAACAATTTGACAGTACCAATTCGTATTTTGTTTTTGTGCATTGTGTATTAGTGTTTACATGTCCAAATTGTCTTGTTGTCTGATGATGGTATGTTAGTACCGAAACAGCTGTAACAAAGGAAATTTCAAAATAAACTGCTTGACGTAAGTACTAATATAGAAATAATTACCAAAGTAGTCACAAGGCATAATGGAAATTAACATTTAATCTTTGCAAAGTAGTTTAGAATCATCTGTCATGTACACTGTACAGGGTGTCCCACGAAAAGGTACACGTTTTTGATTTTCTAATAATCGATTATTCCTCAACCGATTCTTTTAAAACTATATTTAATAACCTTACTGAAAATATTGTGCGAATATTTCAATACACTGGTGTTTATAGAAACAAAATGGCGGCAACACAAAACTTCCACATCTTTATACGTTTTACTTTTGCAGGTTTAATTGTTGAACAGCTGTTATAAAACAACAATTACATTAAAACTGAAACTTATAACCTAATTCTTTTTCAGCACAATTTTATTATCTTTAGTAGTTGCAAAATAGTTTTTACCGTTGAGTAAAAAGTAAAGTGTTAAATTAGGGCGATTGTTTTTAATGACGTTGCAGAATCAATTGAACAATTTCAGGGGACCTTCTCAGGTGTTGATCCACCAACTACTCACTCGATAATTAAGTTGAAAGTTGTTGAAACAGGAAGCGTAGTGAAAAGTATCCAAGTTCTACTTATAAGGGAAGAGAAGAATTAGTATGCACTACATTACTTCGGTCTCCAGGTAAACCAAAATCACTTAGAAAAGTTGAGCTTGAAACTGGAATGCCCAAATAACAATCTTCTTTTTTTGGATTTAGTAACAAGAAAACAAAGCATTCGAGGGGTAAATAAATTATAGTGATATTGAAATATAACAAGTTGATGGTCATCATCATGGTTGCCCAGCCCATTATACAAGCAGATTATATAAATATAATGACCAAAAATTGGATGGTTGTGGTTTTTAGGAAATGTTAAATTGTATTGGTAGATTAAGAGTTTTATATAGAATAAAGCAATATACAGATTTTCTGAACTTTATAATTGTGTATATCATTTCTTTCTTGATGTTGGCTAGGACTTACATATAAAATGGGGAATTATCAAGTAGCCACATCTTAACAACATGTAAAATTAATTAATTAAAATTAAATCAGCAATGACACTTTAACCGCCTGATTTCACTTGTCATTTCAGAATATTTGAAAACTTAAATCAAATGTTAGGGGATTGTGTATAGTTTTTATGGAACATTATGTTTAACTGTTTTGTCCATCTCTGAGCAAAGTAATGAATTTATATACAAGTAAATGGTGTCACAATATTGCACAAACTTTCTGACTAACCCATTTTCAAAACCAAATGAAAACTAATCGTCACCGAAATGTAAGTCCAGTAACGTTGATAAAAAAATGAAAACTAATCATGCTGACTTTATATATTTATATAACAGGTTTTAACCTCGGGATAAGTGACCCTTTGCTATTTTCTTGTAATACAGCAGGAAGTATTTTTGTTATTATTATTATTGTTGTTGTTTATTATGTTATTATGAATTTTATTTTATATGTATTACATTTTGTAATGTGAATAGTTGTCTATTTTATTATTAAGTATATAAGATTGTCATTTTTTTCCTGTTAAAATTATGTATAAAAGAGGGTGAAATAAATAAATTTTCATTTTCATTTTTCACATTGTGTAAATTGTTTTTGTAGTGGTATCTCTACTATAGGTTATGCCTAGAGGAGTATTGAGTTTCGTACAGATGTGTGTTTTAGTAGCCACCTTTCTGAACGGATTATTTTATTTGTTGTTTATTTATATTTAAGTCTGTTAAATTATTAATATTTGTACAGTGCTGTGTTACGTTTTAGTAAGAAGATTGCAATTATTGTTTAGTTTTTGTGTTTTTAGTGAAGTGGAAGATTGTTCTTTATATTGTTTATTTCATACAGTTAAATTGATTTTGAAGGTGATGTTGTAAATTATATAGGAGAATTTGTAAAAATACGGTAAGGGTTTCATTCAAGAAATAAATACAACGAATCAAATAAATAAATAAAACGAAGAAAGTAAATATAACGAATAAATAAATAAATATATAATAAAATGAATACATAAATAGGTACGTAAAGTGATTAAAATGCATACAATAAATAAACCTAAATTAAGTATAATGAATAAAAATATAATAAATAATGTGAGTAAAATAAATATATCAAACAAATAAAATAAATAAATCAAATATTCCCTATTTTTAATTTTTTTAGTGTCCTGTGCCAAAAATACAGCCTAAAGGTCATATTATTTATTAATAATTGTAGAAGACGCCATCGTTTTTCGAGCATACAATTAATTTGCCAAAATGTGCTATTGCAATCTAATTTAGTAGCCATTGTAAGGCTTTTAGAAATGGGGAAACATTTAAAATACATTGTTTTAATATTTAGCATCAGATTACCCTAACAACAGTGCCAACGATTTCTTAAAATATCCCACAGAAGCTTACTCATAATGAGTTCGGGTGTGGCAAACCCGAAGGTATAGCTAGATGTACACCTTCTTTCATGTAACCTTGGGTTAGATCCCTCTCTTTTATCTTTCCTATCAGGTCTTAACAGTAGTATTACTTTTGATCCTGCCGTTATTAAGTATTCGAGAGTAGGGGTCTTTAATTAATTGTTTTGTTTTCTTCCTTTTAATATAAGGCAATGATTGAATAGAGATTTTTCGTCCTCCAAAAGTTACATAATTAAAAGGAACCTTACATGTCTTTTTAAAAAAATTAAAATGATTCAATTAGCAACTTGAGATTTTTTATAAAATTAAGTTTTGCTACAATAATAGTAACATATGGTATATTTAAACGGATCAAAGAAGAAAATATGCTGCTTTTCTACCCTTTACTAATAATTTCCTATCAAAGGAATAAAATAAAGTGTTAAACCAATATAAGAGAACCCTAACAACTGGAACTTCTGCTTGCTTTGGAAACCGTTCCACTGTGAAGTAAGATATGTTAAATAATCTTTTTACTTTTCTATGCAGTATAAAATCCGAGACTGCAGTACTGAAAATTTAATAAGGATTTCAAAGTTCTTGAGTCTCAAGTAAGGTTTTGTACGCAGGCGTAATCCTGCATTGTTTTTATTTGTGTGACATCTGTATTGTTGTAGAACGCGGTATGGGAACAGAAGGCCGGACAATTAGTGAGACTAACCTCTAGTGCTGTTGAGGGCTTGGAGAGTGCGCCGGTATCGATTTGTGTCCAGTGTTACTTTATTTTTGTGTAATTAATTATAAATAATTTTATATTTTTTTCTTAAAAAAGAACTGGAAACAAATAGATTATGGGGCAGTTTAAGAAAACTAAATAAGAAGTCATACTTTAATGCAGTGATATTCTTAATGGAGAAGATAAGCTATTGTATGACTTTATAGAAAGTAAAATCTGGTTATTTGTAAGATGATACAGTTACGAACATAATTTTAGTGGAAGCATATTTTTTTTATGAACAAATTTAAATTTTCTTAATTCATAATTGTTTACTATACTAATTTTATTAACAAATAATAATTTGAAATAAGAAGAATGTTAAACAAGTTTTTTTTTTAGAAAAACCTTAAGAAAATAATTCAACTAAAAGTTATGGGTAAAGAAATAATGCAATTCTATAATCACTTTTAAAGTAATGGTATTAAACTGCAAAAAAATGAGTTCGTTAAGTTTTTTTTTCATAAAATTTCCTTTTTCCCCCTTTTAACTATCAAACGATTTACGTTTCGTTTAACAATAAAATGGTAAAAAATATATAAAAAATAAAATAAAAATAGTTATTTCTAAAACCTTTAAACATATTTAAAATGCAATTATCATCGTGTTGTTTAACTTTATTGTAGTTAAACCTTAAGTCAAAGAACAAGGTCAGTAAATACAAAAGATAACCATATTTACATACTAAATCAAGGTGCTTAATAAACAATAGTAGAAAACAATTATTAATTAAATTAAAGAATAATAAAATATAGTATATTTTTAAAACCTTAAACATTTATTTAAATAGCAATTACCATAGTACAGTATTGTAGTTAAACAACAATAATAAAAAAAAGCAATGAAAATGGTCAGTAAACACATAGGATAACAATAATTACATATTAAATAAAGCTCTTTATAAAGTAATAATATAAAACAATTAATTAAGTTAAAGAATAGGAAAAATAATTATATATTTCTATAACTTTAAACAAACATTTAAATAGAAATTTCCATAGTGTTGTTTTAATTTATTGTCGTTAAACCTTAAAGCAATGAAGAAGGTTAATAAACACATGGTATAACAATAATTACATACTATATTAAGGTGCTTTATAAATCAATTAAAAAAAAAATCAATCAAGTTGAATAATAAGAATAAGAAGGAGGAAATAGTAATTTATAAAACCATTAAACACATATTTAAATTTAAATTACCATATTGTTTTTTAATTCAATTTAATTTGATGGATTGTCGTTAAACCTTAGTATAATGAACAAGGCCAGTAACTACAGTACAATCTAAAATTAAAGTCCATAGGTAATTAATTAAATTTAAAAAAGAGAGAAATTATGAAATAGTAAAATCGTTGTATTCTATTAAACAAATAACTTGAAATTATTCAATGACAAAAAAAAAATAAAAATAAATAAATAAAAAAAGTAAAAAAAAAAAAACACAAAACATCAACAAATAATATAAGTGTAATGAAGCGAACAAAGAAAAGTATAAAGAAAGGTCTGTATTTATAATATTAATACCAAGGTAAATTAGTACTTGAAATTTACATGTCGTTACTGATATAATTTTGAATTCATTAAATCTTCAAATATATTTTTAACATTTCGAAATGGTTTAAAGGTTTATTTTCGTAATTTGAAGTGATGAGAATGTTTGCTTTAAAAAAAGGTTGTTTCCAAAAATATTTCCATAACTTCAGGGGATTATTTCTCATATTAAAACGGATGAAAACGTTAACATAAATATATTTCCTAAAATGCTTAGTTTTTTTATCAAGCCGCCATTTTGTTTTTAAACAGTATATGATATGGAGTTGAAATTTCGCATGCTACTTAGTGTTTTACAGACCCAAACTAAAAAATAAATCAATTAAATTCCTTTTACGTTTAAAAATGGCGGATATTTAAAAAGATTTTAAAAACGTTAATTTTATAAAATATTTGCAAGAGTCATATTTTTTGAACAACCCTTGTTTTTTTCTGTCACAGACGCTTTAAAAAAATTTTAGGGTTAAGGATCTTCATTTCATGATCTTTTCTTCCTTTTTTTTAAATAAGGAAATGACAAATTAAAGGTTTTTATTTACCAAATTACCAATGAATAAGGACAGATAAAAATAATCACAGGTGTAAATTAAGGTGCTTTATAAATAAATAATCGATCGATTTGAAGGAAAAAATAAATTAAAATACGAACATCCTAGAATTTTCCAACAATTTATCTCGAAATCTTCTCCTTGAAAATAATCTCTCTCATAAATTGTGTTTACTTACTTTTCCTTCACGTACTGTAATAATTGAAGTCTTGGACGAACTTTAAAGATAGGGTTTCTTGTGAGACATGTTCTGGAAAATTTTAAACTTTCATTTCACGTGACTATTGGAATGGATGAAGTATGCATAATGGTTGCTAGTGACCCGAGCTGCATATCAATTCCTAGACATCAGTTATCCCTTAAAATGTTTTCCAACCCCATTGAAACACAAGTTGATGAGCTCCATCATGGCACATATCCAACCTCAATCTGTATTACCTCTAGTTAATTGAAAGTCGTGAAGTTCTAATGAAATTTCAATTGATGAAGATGATCACATAATAGGGAGCGGCGTAGCTCAGTTGACAAAACTCGCGTATCTTCTTTATACTCATGAACTGTCACATAATGTGAAGGTTTTTGCATGTGTTATCTATTCACTCCGTCTTCGTTACCCCAACG
Source organism: Aphrophora alni (assembly GCA_963513935.1). NCBI lineage: Eukaryota > Metazoa > Arthropoda > Insecta > Hemiptera > Aphrophoridae > Aphrophora > Aphrophora alni. Next base: position 23,734 of record CAUPSG010000452.1, read on the forward strand.
GGTACAAAGTAAACACGTTTACAAAAACAGCAACAAAACGCAGTTCCTTTAAACGTAATGTACAAAAGTAGGTTTTTTGGACATTGTGGGAAGGTCTCATCTATTAGGGTAAGTTTGTTTAAAACAGTTGTTACACAACTTTTCTTCTAATTGTGTATAACATTACTTTCTTGACGTCTGCAGGCTGTAAGGGTCTTGTACTTGTAGACATACAGGGTGTCTAAAAAGTATCAGAACTACGTTATAATTTTTGAATCATTGCAGATTAATCAATAAAAAATAGCACATCAGTACTATCCCTTAAAATGTACAGTTTGAAGCAACTTATAATTTTTCATCACCTTATAGGACGAGAGAAAATCTTAAATTACAGCATAGGTCGAGTTTTACATCATATTAAAGGGTTATGAGAATACAATGCCGCAAAATCCGACCTCAAAAGGTTCACCTTATACAAAAAGCGGGGTTTAAAGTTACAATGTTGGACTTGTTGAAAATGGCTTAATTTTCTTTCTTGATATTAGTTACATAAATAAATCCGACAATCCACACTGGATGTTAGGAACATTTTTCTGGATAGTGACATTTCTCAGAATGGTCTACGTACGAAAAATTTGTAATGTAAGCCTAGACCAACTAGTAGTTTAAATTTAAAATGTTCTCGTAGAGCATTCCCATTGGAGAATTTCATAATTAAACGCATGTCCTTCAAATCAGCTGATAATTAACTCATTAAATGCATATTTACAGTTGTTATTGGTTTAATTGATAAGGGTATTGAGACCTGAAAGGGAATGGGAGAGCACGTTTTCAGTAGTTAAAATTATCTTGATTTAGCCCAATCCTGGTTATAATACAGGGTGTCTTGCAACCATATGAACAAACTTTATCTCGTTATTCAGCATGTCAAAAGAAACAAAAAATTTAATATAACATGTGTCATATCTCATTCCGTTTTCGGTCTATCTGTCTGTATGTGTTTTTTTTAAACCTTAATAGCTTTGAAACTATTTGAGGAAAAATCATGATACTTGGTATGATTGTTACCGTAGGTAGTTTATAAATGCCAATAAAATTTCGTTTTCATACAACTTTCGTTTCAAGATGGCGGCAGTTTAAAATATTCAAAGTTAAATAATTAATAAACTAAAAATTTTATCAAAAAATGTTATGACACAAAAAAGTTAGACAATTTTAAGAGAAATAAAATGATGTATAATTTATTCTTATTGACTGAAGTGTAACTAAGAAAATTACATTTTGGTTAACATTGGTTACCATGGTTATTAAAACGTCCATTAGAAAAGAACAAACAACAAAACAGCTGATTTCAACAAATCAGCTTATTTCAACAAAACAGCTGATTACAAGTAACAATCATACCAAGTATCATGATTTCCCCTCAAATAGTTTCAAAGATATTAAGGTATAAAAAAAACACATACAGACAGATAGACCGAAAACGGAATGAGATAGGACACATGTTATATTACATTTTTTGTTTCTTTTGACATGCTGAATAACGTGACAAAGTTTGTTCATATGATTGCAAGACACCTTGTATTTATTTTGACCCCAACAAACATAATATGTTGTAAATGATACCCTCTTAAGACTATAAAACTTTAAACTTCATTAAATTTATTAATTTTTAAGTACAAATCCATAAAAATAATATATGTAATCTATAATTATCTACTTGTACTGTATTCTTAACCGAGAATTTGTAAATAATCTTTGGTCCACCGACACTTAAAATTAGCTCGACATAAATGTACCTAACGTTATGATATCAAAAATCCATTGTCGACATTCATTTTGCACCACAAATCATATATCCCTTAATCTTGTGTTTGTTTCCTTATGGAAACTTACCCCAAATTTTGAGTTATCAAAAAATATTAGAAAAAAGAATTTCCCGTTGTGTGGTCAAAATATCCCCACTTACTAAATTTTATTATAATCAGTCAATATGTTTAGGATTTAATGCACCGTACAAAGGTTAGACATAAATCCAAAAACCACATTTTTGACTCAGCAGACTTCAAAGACATTGATTTTTAACGTATCACATACATTTCTTTTAAGTACTTAACTACTTATATCTAAGAAAGTAAAAGATATTAAAAGCATTAACTTTCTTTTTAACAGAGTGTATTTATCATTTTGGTATTTAAAAAAAAACGGTTTTTACTGTGGTATTAAGAAAACCTGCTTATCTCGCCCATGTTAGACTTGCCATTTTCCTGCAAAGTTTTTTTTTCCTTTTTTTTCTTTTTTTATTTTTTCTTTTTTCAGAAATTGGTAAAGATATAGTCTAAAATTTGAACAGTGATTGCTTTGATAACATTAATGAGAAATGTATAAATGATTTCGTTTCTTTGTTTAAATCCAATTACGGTACATGAATATTTTAATATGGAAAATATACCAAATCCACAATATTCAAAAAAACTCCATTTCCCCCCCCTCAATTTATTACTATCGAATTGCTTCAAAACAGAATATATGTGCGAGAATAAACCTATTCTACAAGCATAGACTAGACTACAATAATTTTATAATAAGCATTAGATCTTAATAAAAATGCAAGCATCTGTGTTTCGGGAATGAAGTGTGGGTTTACGTATCATCAAATAAGACAAATATAAACTAAACTATAAAGTAAGATACAATGTCTCACTAAATGATAAATATAAATTCAGTGTTAAAATTAAATTTATAAGTTACTACTTGTCTTTAATAATTGAGAAAAAAGTGATTTAAATAACAGGAAAAATTTGTGTAAATATAAACAGTGCACCAGAATGAACTCTGTGAGTAGTACAGGCGCTGGAAACAGAAAGGCTTCTGATTATGATGTCGACGAGGTAAGTGTTTTACTCAAATTTTACAGTTCAGGTAAGATTTCGTAAAATTACTTTACTTTAGCGCTATAGCCCTCCGATTCACCTCCATTTCTTTCTACACCGTACCTTTTTCCGCGATCCAGTGCGGATATTCCTCATATCCTGTATCCGTATTTTCCTTCACCTTCCGTGTCTCCTTTATTTCATTTCTCATGTAACAATTTTTTTGGTATTCACTTTTAGCCCACACTAAATATATATATTTTAACAATAACATCGCTATTTGTCATCGTAGAGAGGGAAGGTTACTTCCGTTACATGCAGAATGGAAATCTGCAAATTTTTATATAATTTAGTGTTATAAGTTGAATAAGTTGAATAACCCTCGAGATATAAACAAATTTGTTTAAAATTTTTACTATTTGGCTTCTATCCTATTACAAGCGACGGACGAATGATGTAGAAAATAATTTTTCGGTTTCCTGAAAACATGAAAAGTAAAGGTCAGTCTAAAAACATATGTTGAGTTATGTTCGGTTAGAGTTAGTATAGGATAGGTTAGGTTAGGTTACGCTAGGTTAGATTAGGTTACGTTTGATTAGATTAGGTTAATGAAATTTCTGGCGATTGATCACAATCAATTTATTTGACAATTTGGAAAATAAATAGCATTGATTATATTATACTATTTTAGTATTATATACATAACTTAACTTAACCTGTGGTTATTTTTGTTAGGAATAATTTAACCGTAATTATTGTTATATTGCCAAATTACAGTATTATTATACCTATTTGTGGTGATTCTTACTACAACTAATCTAATCTACATACTTTATTATTCAACCTCAGCATCCTCTTGAGTTTTGTCTTCTGCCTCCCTGCTGGCTCTTGTCGCTCAAGTAGAGATTTGACAGGTGTCATTAGAAAGGTGCCTTGCTCCATTCCCGAATTTCTAGGCCCTTAATTTCATATTCTTGGTGTTATAACTTGATTATGAACGTTGATCAATATTCACGAAACGTCGCGTATCATTTTCACACACAAATGATAGCTAAAGTTCATAATTATGTTATAAATATAAACGTTCAAATATACGAATATAAGATATTTTTCTCTTATTTATAAGAAATATTGAATTTTCTCTTATATTGGATTCGGGGTATGTAATCATACGCTGATAAACACCTAGTTCGCTTAACCTCAAAACCTTATCATCACTTTCCTGGATGCTAGGTGTTCAGACTGAATCAATATTCGCTTCGAGCTGTGGTAGGATTTCAATCTTCCACATAAGTAATCTGGATAATATCGTACAGATTATCATGTGTCTAGTCGGGTGGATTATCTGTTTTAGTAGAAAATAATCTGTGAAATAAATCATGAAAATTGTAATTATATTCTACATGTTAAATTATAGGAATTTCTTAATTTATGGAGGATACTTGATGTGTTAAAACGCTTTAAGTAATAAGTGAATAAAAAATATGTATACATCAAAATTTTTAGTTCAGTAATATATGAAATAATTTGATGAGCTATATCATGCTACTAACCCAACCCCAATAGAGAAATACAAACAATTTATATTCATGAGGGGAGGTTAGGATCTTTTCACAACTTAACAAATAATGGGTTTTGCACAAGCAGTACAAGCAGATCCTATAAATATAATGCTCAAAATTTGGTTTCTTTGGTCTTATACGATTGTATTGGTTATAATCAGTAGTGTAAGTTTGTGTTTAACAGTTGTGACACTGGTTTTCTGGACCTTATAATTGGGTAAAACACTAATTGACGTCGGCTCTAAGAGGATCTCGAGTTATACACCCGCTACACTTGTATCAGTATCATGAAACTTTAACTTTTCAATTCATTTTTCTGAAAGGTTTCTATATAAACACATTATTACCTCTATACCAAATTTCATATTTTTATCTCACTTTTGTGGATGATATCGTGCTTACTTTAAGATAACGATTAGACTGACTGAATGTCAAACATCACTTTTCGCTTTCCTGAGGTGATGAAATAATGATTTCGCAACTACCAAACTCAACCTGTACTTCTTATACTGGGTAAATAAAAAGGAAAAAAAATCAACGTAAAATAAAAGGGTGGTAAGAGAACAAAAGTTGGCCCAAAGAGACCTGATAGGAATATGAAAGCGAGGGATCTAATTTAAGACTACATGAAACTTGGTGTAGATCCAGTTAGGATATCACGCGATAGATAGGCCTTTATTTACAAGAAAACAACCACTGAAGGAATGGAAAGATGGATGTTATGGTCTATAGTAAGATTACTATAATAAGACATTGATAGTAACTGATATGGACTGTAATAAGATCACTATAATAATAGTAGATAGTAATAAAATTGACATGGTCTGTAATAAAATAACATATAGGACTATATAATATATATTATTATAGATCACTATAATAACAGTATGATAGTAACTGATAAGTCACTATGATAGTATCTGATGTGATCTGTAATAAGGTCACTATAAAAACAGTATGGTAGTAACTGATATGATTTGTAATAAAAGTAATTTAAAAACAGTATGATAGTAACTGATATGGTCTGTAATAAAAGTAATTTAAAAACAGTATGATAGTAAATGATATGGTCTGTAATAAAAGTAATTTAAAAACAGTATGATAGTAACTGATATGATCTGTAATAAAAGTAATTTAAAAACAGTATGATAGTAACTGATGTGGTCTGTAATAAAAGTAATTTAAAAACAGTATGATAGTAACTGATATGATCTGTAATAAGGTCACTATAAAAACAGTATGATAGTAACTGATATGATCGGTAATAAAAGTAATTTAAAAACAGTATGATAGTAACTGATATGGTCTGTAATAAAAGTAATTTAAAACAGTATGATAGTAACTGATATGATCTGTAATAAAAGTAATTTAAAAACAGTATGATAGTAACTGAAATGATCTGTAATAAAAGTAATTTAATAACAGTATGATAGTAACTGATATGATCTGTAATAAAAGTAATTTAGTAACAGTATGATAGTAACTGATATGATCTGTAATAAAAGTAATTTAAAAACAGTATGATAGTAACTGATATGATCTGTAATAAAAGTAATTTAAAAACAGTATGATAGTAACTGATATGATCTGTAATAAAAGTAATTTAAAAACAGTATGATAGTAACTGATATGGTGTGTAATAAAAGTAATTTAAAAACAGTATGATTGTAACTGATATGATCTGTAATAAAAGTAATTTAAAAACAGTATGATAGTAACTGATATGATCTGTAATAAAAGTAATTTAAAAACAGTATGATAGTAACTGATATGGTCTGTAATAAAAGTAATTTAAAAACAGTATGATAGTAACTGATATGATCTGTAATAAGGTCACTATAAAAACAGTATGATAGTATCTGATATGATCTGTAATAAAAGTAATTTAAAAACAGTATGATAGTAACTGATATGATCTGTAACAAAAGTAATTTAAAAACAGTATGATAGTAACTGATATGATCTGTAACAAAAGTAATTTAAAAACAGTATGATAGTAACTGATATGGTCTGTAATAAAAGTAATTTAAAAACAGTATGATAGTAACTGATATGATCTGTAATAAGGTCACTATAAAAACAGTATGATAGTAACTGATATGATCTGTAATAAAAGCAATTTAACAACAGTATGATAGTAACTGATATGATCTGTAATAAGGTCACTATAAAAACAGTATGATAGTAACTGATATGATCTGTAATAAAAGTAATTTAAAAACAGTATGATAGTAACTGATATGGTCTGTAATAAAAGTAATTTAAAAACAGTATGATAGTAACTGATATGATCTGTAATAAAAGTAATTTAAAAACAGTATGATAGAAACTGATATGATCTGTAATAAAAGTAATTTAAAAACAGTATGATAGTAACTGATATGATCTGTAATAAGGTCACTATAAAAACAGTATGATAGTAACTGATATGATCTGTAATAAAAGTAATTTAAAAACAGTATGATAGTAACTGATATGGTCTGTAATAAAAGTAATTTAAAAACAGTATGATAGTAACTGATATGATCTGTAATAAGGTCACTATAAAAACAGTATGATAGTATCTGATATGATCTGTAATAAAAGTAATTTAAAAACAGTATGATAGTAACTGATATGGTCTGTAATAAAAGTAATTTAAAAACAGTATGATAGTAACTGATATGATCTGTAATAAAAGTAATTTAAAAACAGTATGATAGTAACTGATATGATCTATAATAAAAGTAATTTAAAAACAGTATGATAGTAACTGATATTGTCTGTAATAAAAGTAATTTAAAAACAGTATGATAGTAACTGATATGGTCTGTAATAAAAGTAATTTAAAAACAGTATGATAGTAACTGATATGGTCTGTAATAAAAGTAATTTAAAAACAGTATGATAGTAACTGATATGATCTGTAATAAGGTCACTATAAAAACAGTATGATAGTATCTGATATGATCTGTAATAAAAGTAATTTAAAAACAGTATGATAGTAACTGATATGGTCTGTAATAAAAGTAATTTAAAAACAGTATGATAGTAACTGATATGATCTGTAATAAGGTCACTATAAAAACAGTATGATAGTATCTGATATGATCTGTAATAAAAGTAATTTAAAAACAGTATGATAGTAACTGATATGATCTGTAACAAAAGTAATTTAAAAACAGTATGATAGTAACTGATATGGTCTGTAATAAAAGTAATTTAAAAACAGTATGATAGTAACTGATATGATCTGTAATAAAAGTAATTTAAAAACAGTATGATAGTAACTGATATGATCTGTAATAAAAGTAATTTAAAAACAGTATGATAGTAACTGATATGATCTGTAATAAGGTCACTATGATAACAGTATGGTAGTATCTGATATGATCTGTAGTAAGGTCACTATAATAACAGTATGATAGTAACTGATATGGTCTGTAATAAGGTCACTATAATAACAGTATGGTAGTAACTGATATGAACTGTAATAAGGTCACTATAATAACAGTATGGTAGTATCTGATATGATCTGTAATAAGGTCACTATAATAACAGTATGATAGTAACTATTTTGATCTGTAATAAGATTACTATAATAACAGTATGATAGTAACTGATATGGTCTGTAATAAGGTCACTATAATAACAGTATGATAGTACAGTAACTGATATGGTCTGTAATAAGATCACTATAATAACAGTATGATAGTAACTGATATGATCTGTAATAAGATTACTATAATAACAGTATGATAGTATCTGATATGATCTGTAATAAGATTACTATAATAACAGTATGATAGTATCTGATATGATCTGTAATAAGGTCACTATAATAACAGTATGATAGTATCTGATATGATCTGTAATAAGGTCACTATAATAACAGTATGGTAGTAACTGTTTTGATTTGTAATAAGATTACTATAATAACAGTATGGTAGTATCTGATATGATCTGTAATAAGGTTACTATAATAACAGTATGATAGTAACTGATATGGTCTGTAATAAGGTCACCGTAAAAACAGATTGATATTAATTAATATGAGCTGTAATAAGATCGCTGTAACAACAGATGGATATTAATTGATACGATCTGTAATAACATCAATATAACAACAGAATGATAGTAAATGATATCAACTGAAATAAGATCACTATAATAACAGATTGACTGTTAAGAACATGGTCTGTAATAACACTGTACTAACAGATTGATAGTAACTGATATGGTCTGTAATAAAATCACATATCAGATCATATTTTATATATTTGATCCAATAAATCAATAATAAAACATTACTTCCAACATTACTTAAACATACAAGATAAAACATTACTTAAACATACAACATAAAACATTACTTTTGTTTCATTACTTTCTATATCTCTTGGTTATATATATATATATATATATATATATATATATATATATATATAAAATAAGATCACTATAATAATGATAGTAACTGATATGATCTGTAATAACATCAATATAACAACAGAATGTAGTAAATGATATCAACTGTAATAAGATCACTATAATAAAAGATTGACTGTTAAGGACATGGTCTGTAATAAGATCACTATAATAATGATAGTAACTGATATGGTTTGTAATAAGATCACTGTAAAAACAGAGTGATATAAATTATTATGATCTGTAATAACATCAATATAACAACAGAATGAAGTAAATGATATCAACTTTAATAAGATCACTATAACAGTATGATAGTAACTGATATGGTCTATAATAAGATCGCTGTAAAAACAGATTGATATTAATTGATATGATCTGTAATAACATGAATATAACAACAGAATGATATTAAATGATATCAACTGTAATAAGATCACTATAATAACAAATTGATAGTTAAGGACATGGTCTGTAATAACACTGTACCAACAGATTGATAGTAACTGATATGGTCTGTAATAAGATAACTATAGTAACAAATCGATGGAAGGAATAAGTATCAGAGAAGAGACTCAAAGTGTAGATGAATGCAACTGTAAAGTACGATAATAAAGTGAAGTATGACAGGAGATTGCAGTCTTTTACTAGTTTCACTCTTTATTATCTCTGGTATAACGATATTTCACGGTTCTGTTGCTGCTACAATCAGATTATTGTCCGATTCCTTGCAATATGTCTTTAATAAACCGTGCATAAGTGTTGCAATGAACTTTCTCACTTACTTATCCCAATAATCAAATAAAACCAATAACAGATAATCGTTAATAATAATGTTATTTCGGTAGCTGTCAATCAAAAAGTGAAAATTAACTATTGATGCCGTCTTTGAAAAAAAAGTTTATCTGTTTAATTAAATGGCTAATTTTGTTTGTGTGTGTTGTAAACACTTCTTTAGGGTAATTGTATTTGATTAAAATCATTTTTTTAATGACACCGATTAAGGTTCATTTTTGTTTGTCAATTATACTTGAAATGTAATATTTGTATATTTGTGAATTTGCTTACGAGTTTGGGTAATTAATCATAATATTTCATTAAAATTTGAACAAAATCGGTGTACCAAATTTTGAGAAATTATGTATTTTATAACAGCCTCTTGGCAGATTTTTATTTTTTCACCGATAACTCATAAATCGGAACTTTTGGAGAGATGAGAAAAATGTGATTAAAATCGTTTGAGTCTATTTTGAGGAAATAGTAACTTTCTGTGTTTATCTTGACAGCTACTTTCAAATTTTGAATTGTCGATCAAGGGCTTTATCGAATGGGCTTTTAAAGGTTTCATGAAGCACGTAATTTGGTATATCAATACTTTCTTGATGTAGGGTTTGTCGGGCTTCGTAGTTGTGGATATTTCAAAAAGTATCCACTCGTGTCGCTTATGTCGGCGACTCGTCTCCGTTATTTCTCGTAAAAATAATATAGCAACATGTAATTTTGTATATGCTATTATAGTGTGCTTATTATGTAGGCCAATTAAACAGTTGTTTCTTTATAATTCATGTCATATTAAACATATAACAATTAAATTAGATACAAATTTGTAGATATCAATTTGTTTTAAACTTTACTGATGATAGTATAATGCCGAAACTTGTAAAAGTAAATTGAAAAGAAACAATTACTGATTGATCGTAAGGTATTCTATAACCCCATTACTATAAAATCAAGCAATCATGCAAGGTTTTATATTCCGGTAACTGACATGTTTCTGGAGTCTAAACTGTGCGTTGAACACAGAATAATTATCGTTTCAAACGGATCATTTACTAAGATGTGTTCATCTGTGTTTGGATTCATTAGTTTTGTTTGTTCCGTTCTTTGGATTTAGAATCCTAAACATAAATCTGGCAACATCGCTGTAAACATAATCAGTGACTAATTGCGTGCGCCACGGAAATAACTTTTGTGTACGTTTAAAAGTATAGGTGGTTCCATTTTAGTTCGTCCAGGTGTACTTCCAGACAGGTGTTTCTAAATATGACGGATTCGTTGATACTCTTGTTGTGCCGCAAGGTTATAATTAAACTTCAGGACTTTCAAAGAAAACGTACAAATGACATTTTGTATAATATCCTCTTTTCATTTTGTCCCCTGGTTAGTATTTTTTGGATGTAGAATTGGTACGTCTGTCTGACTCATTTATTCAAATGAAATGGTTGACCAAATTTTCAAGATTATTATTTCCTTTGATATACAACATTATGTTCGATTTTTGTTTTAATAAACATCATTAAAAAAAAAAGAAAAGAAAATAACTCATATAAAATTCCTATAAAAGGTTTTTAAGCGAACATTTCTATACCTACTTTCACATGTAGAAAATGTGAAATTGGAAAATATTATATGGTTTTGTTTTGAATTATTAAAAAAAGAAAAAATGTCAAGTGTATACTAAAACTACACTACATAGGGTCAGTAGGCATATAGGGGCAGTTATTTGTATAAAATCGAAGTTTTGTAAGCGGCCTATTGGTAAATAAACATTGATATTTGTAATCATAATTACTTTTAGTTTTATTTGATACTCCACACTTAACATTTCTAAAAATAAAACTTTTCAACTCGATATTATCTTCCCTTTAATACCCCAAGTTCATATTTTTTGTTAGCGATATATTTTTTTCTATATGAGGGACAATACAAAGAATATAAATGCAAAGTTTAAAATATGTAAAATTTATCCTCTTGTCTGTGTAAATGGGTTGCAACCTACAGACAGACATGCTTGTGAAGTTATGAGTCCGTGGTTTCATCATTCATAGAGAAATGAATGGAAATGCAATACATCTTTAATAACTATTGAATTGTTTGTCTCATAAACTGATTTTAAAACTTAATTTTACGCATTTCTCGTTGTGTGCTATTAAGTTGTATTCGTCATACAATAAACTATAATATATAAAGTCCCACTGCAATTTAGTTTTAAATCCAAGTAGTTTTGTTTCAGATTTGTAGGTCACGGTGTGTTCAAATTAGTGAGGAAGAGACATATCTGATACTTTAAATTTGGTCTAACGCCAACATATTAATTTCTCGCCAAATAAACATACATATTCTTAATCACAATACTTCTAGTTTTATTTGATACTCCACACATATTAATTTTTTTTAATGCGATAGTTTTGTTTCCTTAACTGCCCCAGGTAATTTTTGGTTACCACTATATTTTACCTATATGTGGGACAATACAAAGAATGTAATGGGACACTATAAATGTAATGTTTGAAATATATTGGATTTATCGTCTTGTCTGTGTAGACGGGTTGCGATTTATAGACAGACAGACAATCAGTTGAACTTATAAGAATTATTGGTTTTACCTACAAACCCCAAAAAATCTCTAAATATTATCAAAACATGCGCAGATATAATATTTGATTAACATCGGTCGATGTGTTTGAACTATAGTGCACTACACATAGGACAGAAGTAAATCCAAAAACCATTTTTTGGACCCTTGGGTAACAAAATAAATAAGTGTAACAAACCTTTTTAAAGAAAACTACGGAAAAGAACTTCTGTATATTTACAGTGCAGCAATATATAAAATAGCTATTTCTTACCAAAACAAATAATACATAAAGGAACCGAAATTTAAGGAATCCAGATGTACTCTTGCTAATAGCAAGCCTCAGCAACGATGTTTTAAACAACTTTTACTCCATTAATATCAAATATTGTTCGAAAGTTACTAATTAAATATGCAAATTTAAATGTAGCTTTGTAAGCCGAAGAATAAATATTAGGAAACTAATGATAAAAAAAAATAATAAAATAGTAAACGTTAAAATGGTGGTCATTTAAAACAGCTCATATCTTGTGTGTTTTTCAATTTGTAATACATTAATTAGAAACAAATTTGAAGAACTCAATTCAGCATGTACCGATCCCACGCCGGGTCAGCGTTGTACCTCACGATGCTGGCCCATAGAACCGGGGGTTGGCTACCCTATCCCATGAATGTGGGTAATGGGCGCCGCCTTCGGAGTAAGTGTGAGGTAAGGAACGCGTGAGCGACCTGACGGTGACTCATCCAACGTTGCTTGGGGAACCTTGCTAACATGAGATTAGGTGAACATGCTTGCCACCTACACTCGGGTAGAGTATTTTACCTCACGGTGCCGGCCTAAGAAAACTGGGAGAAGGCCACCCAATCCTACGTATGTGGGTAACGGGCGCCGCCCCTAGTAGGTGAGTACGTGGAGGAGGGTATTGCGTAAGCGACCCGACGGTGACTCATCAAACGTGGCTTGAGAAATCTTGCCGACATGAGTACCATGGGAGCATGCTCGGCCTGTCTGGAAGCTTCGGCTTCTGGGAGCGTGCGTTGAGGAATGGTTTCGTGGTGGCGGTGGGGTGCTGGTGGTGAGATTGCACCCAGTTACTCTTTCTTTTGAGTGGGGAGATGGCGGTAAAACCGCAAGGTATCAGGGACGCCTCCCTCCTTGTTCTAGCAACTAGTTCCCTTGAAACTCGAATCGAACCTGTACCGATCCCACTTCTCTATTGTGGGATTAATAGTGAAACTATTGTGAAAATGTATTTTCTAGCCGTCAATTCCCATGAATGTAGTTACGAGGGCCGAGTCACAGATAAGAGCGTAACTAGTGGAGGCTCATTAAAATACGCACAGCTTTGAGGCCCGTCAGTAACGAGCGAAGCGAGTGAAAACACACATTTAGGTAGCCAGCTGGAGTCTAAAGAAAAGCAGTTATACACAATTACGAGGTTCAGAAAAATGTAACAACTGTTTTAAACAAACTTACCTAACTGGGTAAGACCTCTTGATCTAACAATTTAACATTTCCTACATGACCTAAGAGAACAACTTTTGGGAATTTTATTTTGAGTTTCTAATTTTACTACAATGAAGGGTGTGGGTAAAAATATCGTGATGACCCACATCGACTTATCTGGGATCATCAAACGGTATAAACTAGCCAATGGATTGTTCGCAATTCCTATATTTCAAACATAAACAAAAACAGATTAAATTATATCACTTTAGAAAATTATGTAAATAATAATACAGTATAAACAAATATTGAGCTTGACTTGTGAGATAAATTAGATAGAATAAAACTGAAACACAAGATCTCAGAAAAATTACGTTTTAATCAAACGCGTTTCAACGACAAAGTCGCCATCATCAGTATTACATGAGCTATAATACAGTAACAAACTATAACTAACCTAGCAATGCGCCAAACCTCTTATTTATACAATACTAAAGTGGCGTGGCCTAAACCTACTTTTTAGTATTTAGAAAGTATTAATAAATAACGTATGAATGTTAAGAGTTAACATCTAATACAATATTCTGAACTAATCTCATATCTAATTAACATTTTGTATTTTACCTTAATATAGAACTTTGTATCGGCTCTAATTCATTATTAACAATTATATTACGGTATTTGTTAATATAATTAATTTCCCACGCATTTATTATAATACAGTATAATTATAAAGTAGCCTACTAAGACGTTTTATAATTTTTGTAATATAAGGTACAAAGTTCATATTTTAGTGACCATAGATCATGTGAACAATTTCCGTAATCATTTAATCCTTTTACCTCAAGTCAAATATTTTAATTAGTGAGTAGGTTGTTTGAGTTAATTGTAAGACTTCAAGGGTAGAGTCGTAAAATGACGTAAACAGAAGTTAATTTAGTTGAGATAATTCAAAATGGCGGTCGACCCTAGTGGAAGACATAAAATTTTGAATAATTATTTTTCTGTTTTATTGATCTGGGATTACTTTACTATACATGTAACTTGGAAGTTTGTTGATGTTTACAGGTATTAATATGACATATACGGTGGAAAAATATTTCACAAACAGTTTCATTTACGGAAACTCAAAATCGGTTTTGGTTTGATGCTACCAAAAACGTGAGTTCGATAGTTGTCATTGAAAAAGTGAAAATGAACCATAAACTATCGATGTCGGTACACGGGTGAAATGGATAATCGAATTAATCGGTTTCAAATGATTTCAATACTCGTATTATTATTTCGAAATCGAGTATCTGCGCAGAATGATTTTGCGCATCGGATTCGAGCTCAGCTTTACCAATCAGCCAATTAACGAATATCATATCGTCTCCTTGTTCCTAGTTACGAATATTTTGTCCGAATATTTTATTACGAAATCGAGGATTTTAATAATCGGAACGTTCCGAGGATTTCGATATTCGGATTCACCGAGTATTTTAATTCGAATTCACACATCACTACCATAAACGTTGTTGTGAAAAAATATTTATATAGGAACCACGAAGAGGTCACAATTTTTGAAATAATATGCCTGACTTATGGAACACTCTGCAAACAGTTATGTTCCATAGATTTGTAAAAAAGTTACCAGCGAATTTCATTTTGTTATGTTCAATCAAAACAAAATAGTAGTAACAAAATAATTTTATATTTTGACCAAAATAATTTTATTTGCATAACCATTACAAACTGTTCATTTGCAGATAATATGAAAATATATAAAACTTAATAAAGAAAAATAACATTAATAAATTATCAATGATCCAAATTTGACATTTATTCTAATTGATGTCCATCAATAGCTATGCACTGATAGCAACGAAACGAAAAGAGTAATAAGTGTTTTAAAAAATGCCAAGGTATCAATAGTAATTCCTCTTTACTCAGCCTAATTCATCATCTGTTGCTATAGTGTGAGTATAAACCCTTTCTTTCAATAAGCTCTATAGGAAAGAATTGCAAACACTAAGTCTTGGGGGACAATTCTTGAAGTTGCTGTCACAACCAACGGAAGATCTCAATTTAAAATTGTTTTGGCAACTTTAGGATTGTGAGGAGAAGCTCCACCATAAGGAAACAAGTCTCTCATTTCCGTCTCAGTAAGTATGGAACTATGCGATCAGTTATTATTGAGGGAGCGAGGGGTTCTTTCCAGAATATTAATATTCTATTTGTTATTCCGCTATTTTATTTTGATTGACTATAACATAAGGAAACTCTAAGGTATTTTTCTTAAATATTAATGTAACATAACTGTAAAGTGTCACGTTTGTAGAGTGTTCCACAAGTCCGGATAATTAATTTAAAAATAGCGACTTCTTCGTGATATACTTCGTATAATAGTAAAAAATCGTATTAAAAAATAAAATGATTACGTCTGTTCTAAGCGTGACGAAAATGCGTATTCGTGTTATAAAATCTACCCAGGAGTCATTTGTTAATAAATTAAGGATTATCACATTTGTGTTAGTTTATTTTGGATATTTGAAAATGTGATTCTGGTCTGTTAAAGAGCAATACAGACGAGTTTAATAAACACACGAGTGTTTTGCTTTTTGTCACTTTATATGTTGAATTACGTCGATGCAACGATTACAGTATGATTCAGTGATTATATGAAGTTAATAATATCTTTGAAAGTACTGCAGTTAATATTCCTAAACGGAAGCAATAACTATTGAGTTCAGAGGAAATAACAAAGAACCGGATTTGAACTCGGGAGAAGCCGCGAGCTATGCTACAGGCAAATAAGAACATCAACCGTAAACTAAATCAACTAAAACACATCAAATTATTTATTAACTCGTTCATACAATAACAGATATTATAACATATAAATAAATACTGAGGTTGGCTTGTGAGATAACATTAAATAGAATAAAACTCGAACACAAGATGTCACAAAAATTACGTTTTAATCAATCGCGTTTCAACGACAAAGTCGCCATCATCAGTAATACAAAACTAAACTATAACTTATAACTTTGTCGTTGAAGCGCGTTTGATTGTAAACGTATTTTTTTTTTGTGAGAACTTGTGTTCTAGTTTTATTTTAATCAGATATTATATAAACATTATTTTATACTATGAACTAGACTTCTAGAATTTAATTAAATTTCTGCATCCCGTCTAAAATTGAAATTCCTTTTCATAAATGTTCACTAAAAATAAATAAATATGGAAGTCTATTTTTAATAGGAAAACTTAATCTTATAGAAGTTTGTCAAAGAACAGCTCAATAAATGCTCAGTGTATACTTCATTTCTCTTTAAAGTTTTTAATTAAATCTAAGGACAAAGTTAAAGGATAGGAGTAAAGACAATTTGATAAGGAACTGATGAGGAGTTAGAGATATCCTTGAATGAAGGCAGCTGACTATTAGCGGAATCTATATAGAAGTAAGCGTGACGTCATAACGACGTGAAGGTAAAGTTGGACAGAGTCGACACAGAGACAACTTCAAGGGTGGAGTAATTTACCAGATGCCTACTGACGTCAGCTGTTGGAACGGTGTCAGTCAAAAGAAAAGTAAATGTTTTAAACATACTCTAAAACTAGAAATTTATTGGCGACATTATTGCACCTACCCAGCCCCAACATACAAGCAGATCCTCTAAATGTAATGCTCAACAGTTGGTTCCTTGTACGAAATGTTAAATTGTATTGGTAGATCAAGGAGTCTTATCCAGTAGGGTAAGTTTGTTTAAAACAGTTGTCACACAGGTTATGAATCAAGTAATGTGTATATCACTTCTTTCTTACTCTCTTGAAGTCAGATAGGTCCTGATGGACCTCGTAGATGTGTATATATTAAAAAGCGTCCAGTACCTTTTCTTTCGGTTGTCTTGGATTTTGGGGTTCTCGAAGCTGTATTTATGAAGGTACATCGATCGGGATCAGTGACATACACACATAAACACCTGGCCTAACCTTTCGTAAGTTTACAGAAGTTAATAATTTGAAATTAGATCATGGATAAATATGAGCTTGAAAAGTAAAGTGCCGCCAATCTACTCCTAAAATTTTTGCGACAAATCATAAAATGAAAGTATATGAATCTCAAAGCTGAACAAAATGGAATTCTGGTCCCCTCAAACCAGTTTGCTCTTTATTGGCGCATGTACATTAGCGCAACTTCTGCTGCGGTGGCGTTAATACGTGAGTACCATATCAAATTTTCTTGGGAGGTCAATTTTCAAAATATATTTTTGACAGTAACATCGACATTTGTCATCGTAGAGATGTGGGGTTGGTACCATTACATGCAGAATTAAAATCTGCAAATGTTTTTATCTAATTGGAGGTGTTACAAGTTGAATAACACACAAGATATGAACGAAAAAACTTTAAAATGACCTTAACTTTGACTTTTTTATTCGATTTTTCTTAATTTCAATAGAGTTATGTATTCAAATTTCATTTTTCTATCTTAATTTCTGTGGCCTCTATCTTGCCTATATACAGACGGCAAAACGTTGAACGCACTGCATATTGAAAATAATTTAAGTAAATGATAATTTAAAATAAATAAATCTCAAAACTTGAAGATCAGACAAAAACAAATGTCGAAATTTTATGCGATTAACAAAATTACCATACAATTCGTACATAAAATGGAAATACAGCTTTCAAATAAGAGAGATA
Source organism: Aphrophora alni (assembly GCA_963513935.1). NCBI lineage: Eukaryota > Metazoa > Arthropoda > Insecta > Hemiptera > Aphrophoridae > Aphrophora > Aphrophora alni. The sequence continues at coordinate 42,046 of CAUPSG010000452.1, forward strand.
TTTGTGAAACAAATCTTCAGCTTAATGTCACATGAAGTAATCAAAATATTAGTTTTATTCCTAACCTTTATTACTGAAAGGATGAATTTAGGTGGGGCGTATAAAAAAGTAAATTTCAAATCGTAGCTGATACACTGCAGTATACGACGCAAATTGATTTAATGAGATTTGTGTGTAGGTGGGTATTTTCATGGTGTCGATGTGCCTAATAGCCTAGCTGCACAAATTAAGTTATACTGCACATGCGCATAAGATAAAAGTCAAACAGCACGGAAGAAGAAACAAGGATGACTGTTTTAAATAAGTGCACTCCTACCTTAAACTATGGTTAAACAGAGATAAGGTTCCAGCAGTGGCTATCAACATGCACGATACGCATGAGACATCTGCAGTAGGGGCACGGATCCCGCTAATGACGTCACAAAATGTTGAATCCAGAGCGCAGATTCCACACTGCGCGGTTCTGGACTACGATGAATGATTTTATAACCACGCAAGCATAAGCTACCAGTTTCGATTACGCTACAGGGCTGTACTTTTTGTCTACTGTGTACATGGTTTCTACGTGGAAAGGAAAACGGTGGAAACGTATTTCAAAGCAGTTTGATGAGTTTGTAACTTGTAAGTCACGGAAATGTAGATTATTACTGGGTGTAACACGGCCAAATGAAGCACAACACGTAATTTAGGTGTACTCTAATTATTAATAACAGCATGCCTATACACTCTCCTTTTAACAATGTGACACAAGTATGCAAATTTCATTGCCTGTTGTTTGTAACTGCATTTACGTTTGTTTGATTATTTTTTGAAGGTGATTCACCAGTAACTTAATATAAGAATACTTATTTATTTCGGTTGTACTAAACATATACAGGGTGTTTCTGTAATTAAGAGGATGGTTATATGGGTCAAAATAAACAAAAAGTTCTTCTGAAAATATGTCCAGAAACGCTTCTCTTACCGGCTATCCGTAATTTTGTTTTTTAAACTAAATAATTTGTATCTCTAAAACGGTTCGACAGATTGAGTTGAAATTTTGCACGATACCAATTTAAAGAAATATTTAAAAAATTTAATTGTTTAATGAAAATGACATGGATACTACGAAACATTTAGTATAAAAATTAATTTAAAATATCATGCTGTGTTTGATACATGCTAATTTTGAATGAAAATTGTAAATGGCCAGTAATATTAACATAATGCTTAAATAATGCTAACCCATTTGAAGTAAGCGGCCTAATGTATACAACAGCTGGTCAAGATACGTACCTAGATTGCCTAATGGTACGTTAGAAGGGGCGTGCTATATTTAGCTGCTCTAGAGATAACAAAGTACATTTAAAAATCTCCCTTTGTAGACATTAACATCCGACTTATACAGGGTGATTTAAAATTAAACGGCAAAACAAATGTGTGGGTTTTAATTGTTTTTTATCTGAAAATTGAATAAAATAGTCTCCAGAACTGTAACTCCAGTAATTTCTTACAAAGCTGTTATAAAATAAAACAAATTGGAGTAGAAAATATTCTTTAAGGTTTGGTGTAAAATAACAGCTGTTATAAGTAAAATTGTTCACACTGGACTAGCTAGGCTTGACCTATCTTTATGTTGAACTATTCAAAGTGATGGACCTAATCAGCTGTTATAAGTGAGTATTCGTGATGTATTTACTACACTAGACTGCTTCAGATATATATATATATATATATATATATATATATATATATATATTGTTATTTGTCAGTTTTTTCTTCAAGATATCAATATTAATTAAAGTCTAAAACCTTCTTCACAAATACTACTATAATCCTGCAAAGTTTCATTGAGATCGGTCCAGTAGATAATGTGAATATCACCAACAAAGATCGACATTTACTGCTGCTATTAATAAGACATAGGAAAACATATATTTCTAATTGAGACATCGACAAAACTCAAGGTTGAAAACTTTCATCTGAGTGGAAACTTTGATTGTACCAATTCTGCTTAAAATCGATTCAATAGTTTTTCAGATCTGAGCAGACATCCTTATTTGGTTGTGGAGATGGTTTTGTAGGACAGTTTACACAATGTTATCCACCTTTTATTAAGTTTTATTAGTGACTATATATAATATATATAATGTAGTAATAAAATAATAAAAAGTGGCAATAAATCATTGAAACTTCCAACATTACTGTTAGTATAAAACATCAAAGCTTCATGAAGAGTGTTTACCTTTAATGAAGTAACTTCAACAGATTATTAAAGAAACCCTTTTACTAACGTGTTACGTATTCAGTAGAATTGTGCGCGCAACGTAATACATTGCCTTTAACGAGAGGTACACCGTCACTGAGGGAAATGATCCAAACAAAATGTCCCTCAAATTTCCCTTATCTCCGAAAAACATTCCACCATTTATGTGAATTATAGTTTGTCCCATACAAGTCGTAAAATAGATACGGTGTATAAGGATCATTGAACGGGGTTATTCTGTAGAATCATAAGCAACGTGGGTTTTGTAAGCTTTTATAGTTGTAATATTGTCATTTAGATTTTGGCTGAAGGTAAATAAGCCATTTATTGAAATAAAATAAAATTAATGTTGTATTTGTTAATAGCTATTCATAGTTTAACGAATTTTGGAACAATCTATGTAAAAAATGAGTTGAGTATCTGGAACATGTTTTATTTCACGCTGATTACACAATTTATCTAGCAGTTCAAGCTTATTTTTGAGACAGCATTTTTTCCATAACCAGGTCAGTGAATCTCTCGACACATTAAGAATAATGAATGCTACTTAACCCTGTCTAACTAAACACCATACTGGGAAACCAGCTTTGATAAGCGATTTGGAAATACTAATAATGGAACTTATAAACTTATGAAAAACTACACGCACATTAAGTCTTACCCTCATTTCACGCTCTTTCGCAGTAGGGACGTAGAACTAGTCAATTTGTATAATGTACACTTAACACTTGCTAATCGGCCTCCAGGGAAAACTCGAAACTCCTCGAACGTTGGAATATTAGCTTGACATTATATATATTAAGTTCATGAAACTTAGGAATGAGATCTGGCTATTTTGTTAGCCATTTTGCTGCCTAACGTGTCTTGGTTGCAAAGTCGTTGGTGGGCTCATACGTGACAAAATTCTATTTTCTGCTGCATGGTCGTCTACATAGCGGGAGATTAAAGAGTGACTGATCACTTTTCCCGCGTCCCCGATAAAAGGGATCACGTGAAAAGTCTCTTAAAATTGTACGATGATTTTACAAAAATGCGATTTTATGACGATGGTCACTACTTTATAAACTAATATCTCAAAGATTCATTTTTAGTGAGTAGGGGTGAAACAATTCCGAGGTAACCTAGCTGTATCTACATCTCACTTCATCACTTGGGTTAATGTTTCTTTTTTATTCTCTTTCGAATATTCTCTCAAGCAGTTTTTATCTAATTGAACTAAACTCTGCCTAAATTAAGTGCAGGTTATTATATATAAATCTTTATTTTTATTCTTTACTAATACACTAAAAGAACAAACTACATCTAAATCGTAATATTTATTTTGTTTTATATTTAAATGGCTTTTATAAAAAATAATAAATCTTATAAGAATTTTAAGTATTATGATATGTAAATTTTCCATCTATGATGGGTTATTAATGAAATGATTGGTTTATTGAAGTAGAATATTTTGGTTTTTAACTTGAAAGGTAATTATAAAAGCTTTGTAAATAATTTATTTCAAAAAGGTAATAATATTTTGTAATAATATATATAAGTAATATATTTGGTTTAACTTATCTAGTCATTTTGAACTTTAGTGATATTGTGATAACGTTTTATACCGTATATTTTTAAAAAGGAAGAATTGATTTAGACTTTTAACTATTGTAAATAATTTGTTTTAATCTTAGAGATTAAAAAAAAAGAAGGAAAGGTATCTAGTTTATATAACTCCATCCCTCTAATTTTTTAAAATTGTAGTGAACTGAAGGGTTGGTTTTAATTAAACTCAGGGAAAACTATAAAAATATCAAAACCAAATGTGAGAATAATCGATACTTCAGTTTATTAATTAAGATAGTCTCTTCATCTCACTCAAACGGTCTCAACAGGAATGAAAATTAATTAATAAATGGTGGAAAAATATTGCACAAACTTTCTCACTCGCCTATTTCCAGAAACAATTAAAAACGAACCAAATAAACATCTGTAGTTCTGTAGTTGTTAATAATAAAATTAAAATGAACTAGGAATACTGTCTTTGATAAATTTTGATATATTTAAATAGGAACTTAATTTACTTCGCTTATAGGTTAAACACGTTTTCAGCGTAATTTCAGTAATTTAATAAAACTTTTAATTTTTGTTTTTGGTCAAATATTCCCGAAGTCGTTTTATTATTGCAGTCCCCCTTTTTTTACAAGGGTTTGAGTGAAATTTGAACTAAATCCTTATCGTCGATTTTGAGAAATTACGTGTTTTATAAGAGCCCCATGACAGATTTTTTGGTTTTTATCGTTAACTTCCGAACCGGTATTTTTGGAACATTGGCGACCAAGACGTTTTGTTTTGGGTTCTTATATGTACACTTAACCTAAATTTTATCAAAATTGTTAGATCCGTTTCTGAGAAAATCAGTTTTGTATTTTCCCCTTCATGGTAGTTACCACATTGTGAGTATCAACAAAATGAAAAAAGTCAAATGTCTTTATTCTCTAAAATACAAATGAACTCAATAATAACATGTATACATTGGGGAAAAAATACAGAGATTTTGTAGAGTATACACGCACACAGAAGGGTAGGTTAAACATTTGTAAGTGTGCTGGAGTTATCTTAACTTCTTAATAAAACTTCATTCATATCATGCAACAGACAGACAGAGTGCGATTAACAATTAAGCCTTTTATAAAAATAAAAATTACATAATGTTTTAAGAAAAACAATCTGCAGAAAATATAACACCTAACCAACTACATTCAGTCTCCATTTATAAAATTTGGAAAATGATTATTTCTTTATAATCCTGAACAAGTTTTCTACCTTTACAACGAACGAGAAATTAACCATTTTTTTAGCTTACCTAAAACTTAGTCCAATCGGCTATACTTTTAAATTTAGTATCTTTCTGAATTTTGTTACTTAGAAAAAAAAGATTTTTGAAAAAAATGTATTAACAGATTTAAGAAACCTAATCTACCTCTTCTTAGTTTGCCTTGTGAATATTCTACAATTTATTTCGTCTCCTTCATTACACTCATTTTATAAAAAATTTCTAACAATTTAAAAAATAGAGGTATGCATTGGTAGAGCACTGATAGAGAACAATCTAGGATTCTATTACATAAAATCCTGACATATGATTTTTTGAGACTAAGTAAAGTTTATAATGGGAGAATTACATACATAATGGAATAGATATACCATATGAAATAAAAAAGGAAAATAAAAGATTCTTTACAAAATTTCGATTATAATCGGTTCATGCGTTTTGGCTGTAGAGCATTGGACCTACAACAGAGTCTAACCAGTTACACATTCCAAAAATATTTTTTTAGACTCAGGGGACCTCAAAACGACATCGATTTTTTGACCTATCACATACTTTCCATAAAAGAGAAAGAAGTATCTTAAAATAACCAAAATTGTAATTGATAATCCCCCACCCCGATGAAACTCTCGTTCGATAAACATTGTGTTACAGAACACATAAAACTGAAACTTTTTATCTCATATGATGTACGTTTTTTTAATGGTTCATAACCATCTGTTGGGGGTAGGGAAGGTGGAGGCGATGTTTTCAGAAAAGAGCAAACGTTTGCTCCATCGACTTTACCCGTGATGCTTTGCGCCTCTCAGTGTTGTGTGTGCTACGCCGGGAAGTGAACGTCAGTACCGCTGGTTCGTTCCACTGTTCCACCGTTCCACACATGGATTCTAAACAGCTTCTTATCTGAGCTCTGTATGTGTACCATTTAGGAATAGATTTTACTCGTTCTTCTTAATCATATAATCAGTTATTTTATGTAAAAATCTTAAAGTTGGATACGTTAGTTTTATTTTAGGGTATACATTATTTTTCAATATATTAACAAATTAGAATAATTTTAGGAACATATATTTTTATACTGTAAAGTGTTCTATACAAATCAAAATTCAATGGATTATAAAATACATTAAAATCATGAAATTTCTTTTCTTATAAAAAAAAACATAAAAAATATATACTTGTTTAATTTTGAATATAATATATAATAAACGATTTAATCAATGAATGTTTAGGACTGTCAGCTGATACTATTCTTGAATTATAACAAAACTCTAAATATATTAAACCAAAATACATTTATTTATTTACAAGTGTTCTTATAATTGTATAATTTTTTTCACACGTATTCAAATATTCTGTTATAATTATTTAAATTATAATTATTTTTATATTATATATATAATTTTTAAATTATATATAAAGTAATTTATTTTCTATACAACATAATAAGACTACACAAAAACACAAACACACATTTTTTTTTAATGATACAATTTACGTGTTTTCATGCAAATATTTTCCTTCAAAATTTGTGGGCTTATTTCGTCATCATGATGTTATACCATATACACTTGAATAAAATATGATTGATAAAGCTTTTCTATGCAAAATTGTAAAAACAAAATTTTGAATAAATTTCGTAAGGTTGTTTTTAAAATAGTTTCATAATTTATTTAAATTGAGTATGTTTTACTGGACATAGTTTTAAATAGTCTATTTTGAAATATAATGTTAAATTACAAATACATTAGATTCTATAAGTGAAAAACATAGATTTAAAAAAAAAAAAAAAAAATAGAATTCTATATTGTTTTCAGGAAATATTAAACTGTACTTTTTCTTATACTAATTCAGATTTTTCAGACAGATTTTAACTATCTGGATAACATAAAATACATTGCATATTTGTAACATATAAATTTGGTGGGTTATATCAATTAAGTAGCAACGATTTTAATATAATTTGTGTTTGAAACGTGTTCAAATTATTTAAACAATGAATACAATATTTTTCTTAAACAGAAGATTTCATATGTAAAATTTCTAAAATTAAATGTGGATGTAAATATTAAATCTATATTTATAATTTATTTTGTTTCAGTTTTTGTAAAATAGAATAAAGTAACCAATTATTTAAATTTTTTTTCAATATTAGCTTAAAAAGTGAAAATAATTATTTGTGAATAAACAAATTTAATTTAAATTTTCTCGTAGAAAATAATTAGGAATTTAAAATAATTCATTAATACATTTTATGCCTTATTAAAGGGAAATGTCTTGATAGTTTTTATTCTGATACGTCTCGACAATTTATTGCCATCTTTATAATTTACGTACATTAATATGTCTTCATTGTTTATATTGTAATGTGTTTAAAGTAAATAAAATATACAAAAATGGCGTTTTTAATCGGCTTATAAAATGCAAAATCTATCACGTGTCACTCATGTATGTTATAAAGCTTAAGGTTTACAAAATATTAAAATGGATTCACTAATGGCATAAATGAGCTTTTAAATAAAAAATGTCGAACATTTATTTCTGAGCAATAAAATACATGAAATATATATGCGAAAAAGATCTAAAATTTTAAAGAAATACTAGTTAATGGCCCGTAATGAACGTTTAATTCTTTAAAATATAGAAATTATTTGTACATAAACGTTGTAAAACATACAATTTATTCTAAAAATTATAAATAAACTTACAAAAAATGTGTGGACGTGAGTGCTGGAGAGAGAGGGGAAAAAATACGTATTGATATTTTTCATTAGCTCAGGTAAAACAATAAAATCAACATTATTGGTGGTTTAAGAGTTAATCTAAAAATAAACATTATTGTCATACAGCATAGCAAACACACAGAACACAATTCTCACAAAAAATACGCCCAAGTATCTGACGCGTTTCAAGGACAAGGTTGTCCTCTTCAGTCATACATGAGCTACACCAAACTATAACTCGTGAGTAATATAACTATAACCATGAGTTATAGTTTGATTGGTGTAGATCGTGTATCATAGAAGAAGACGACCTTGTCGTTGAAACGCATCTGATACTTAGGCGTATTTTTTGTGAGACTTGTGTTCTGTGTGTTTGTTATACTGTATAATTTTTCTCATAAGTCAAGCTCAACATTTAATATTAATGTCATAATTTTTAGAAAATTTACAAGAGTGTGGAATTTCAGAAAATAACATAGATAATCGATTTTAGGTTTTATAAATTTGTGGTAAAGAAAAGGAAAAATATTAATTCTAGAAAATGAATTTACCACAAATTTTAATTTTTGTTTGCTATGAATCCATTTTTTCCATTATGGAAACTAGAATGATTTTACGATCTGAATTCGTAACACTTTTATCAATTTTATACATAGAATTAGGTTTTTTTTTAAAGTCTTTAATACAGCCTCGTCAATGCCTTAGCAGACGAAACCTTTGGTCGGCGAACAATAAAAAGTGGATGTTACAAAATAAAAAATTGTGTTTTATTATGGAATAATGTGTTTAGACAATTTTTAAAAGTCTATTTTTTACCATTATTGTTCTATTTTAAAATTGTTATTTTAAAGACTTTGTTCATTTTAAGTTGTTAATATCGCAGTTACGCTGTATACTGCCGTCTTCATCAGGTGGAGATTTTTCACAAACGTTTACAGTGTAAAGATAACTTAACACACAATATAACAAATAACTTGTTATATAGTCTCGTATAATAATATAATACAGATAACTTTTAATAACTGGGCTGATGATGCTGCCAATGGGAGCAAAACATGTTGTCAAATAATTAGATTGAAACAAACTAATTTTGAGTATTTTATATATGTATGTAATAATGTTTTAGTAATTTATCTGCAACTGATGAAGACGGTTCTGTACGGCGAAACAGTGCTGCTTTATTAAGAAAACGACTCAAATTTGAATTGTGACATAAAAAAGATATTTATAAATGATTATTTTGCAATTCAGTGTAGCGAGGAAACTTGCGTATTAATTGTTGTAAACGTTAGACGTTTTATACCATATATTTGTGACATAACAAATTGTAAACGTTTTAGGGATAGAAAAATTAATTCCAGGGATAGACAGATTCCTTTTTTAGGAGTTGATTTTGGATATTGAAGTTAGTTTTTGAATTTTTTACGACATACAGACAAAAATCAATTTATCTAAAGCTTCTGAGCTTTTGTAAAATATATCTCTGCAACTTTTCAATAACTTATTAGGAACTTATTGCCATAATGCACAGAGGTTTTTCACAAAGGTAGAACAAAATTTCTAATTTTATTATCAACAATAATGTTTTATATATTGTAGATGCTCAAAGAGATTTAAACTTTGAATTACGTTGCTTTGATTTAGGGATAGGGGAATGTTAAAAGTGAATTCCACACAGTATCACGAGAGCTTATATATAGTGGAAAAAGAGTTTGCAATGCCCAGGTAATATCTGAAAGAGTAGAGATGAAAACTTAAATTTTTTATAGTGTAAATACATTTATACCCAGTTTTTAAGAAGGGTAAAAAAGGACCTTAATTTTCCAAATAGGAACTCCCATTGAGTGACATATCATTTTGAAGGGGATGCAAAAAGACACATTTTAGTGCCATTAAATAGTCTCTACGATATCTTATCGGAATTATGGGGGTAGAAGTTGAATTTTGCGTTTTCCATTTATCATGGACATTAATGAAATAAACACACACATAGACACAAACATACAAACAAAAAAAAAAAATACCGATTAAATTTTTCAACAGAATACTTTTTTAACTAAAGGACGTACTTTTTTGTTTTTTCCTATTTTAGCAAACCGACTACAAGAATAGTAGTAAAAAAATAAAGTAGTAAAGGAATAGTAGTTTTTTCCTTTAAAATTTTTTTTTTTTAAAAGGTGGAGCGAATGGGACAATTTCTTCCTCACCATGTGACATATCATTTTAAAGGGAAAATTGAAATTGTTAGAGGAAACTGATAACGTGTAGAATAATTCTATACATTTCTTTAAATGAATTGGTTTCAATTTTGGTCTTCCTTGTGCATTTTTTCTTGTTGGGTGAGCTTATTATTTCAACTGAATTTGTAATGACTTATTATATAAGTCATCAGTTATCTCAATTTCCTTACAATGACATGTAACATGGTGGGGAACAAAATCTCTATTCCCCCCCTTCAAAAATTGAAGCCTGTTTAGTAAAACAGCAAAAATACATAAAAATGTGTTCATTTAGTATATATTCGCTGTTAAAATCATTATTAAATTAAAAAATAATAATCTCCATGATTTGTATTACATACAAAATTTATTTGTAATAAATATAATATATATTTGTTTTATTTTTTTTAAATATTTCAGAACGAAAAATAAATAGAAGCTATTTTGACATAGTTAAAAGCCATATTTGAATTTCTTATGAAATTCAAAGCAATTGATTTTATTATTTTTATTAAAAGTAATAGAATATTTTGTTCAATTTTGGGTGTTTCAGACAACTACCAAGAAATTATGTTTCCTGTTTTTTGTCAATATCTCAATTATCCTTTTACCTACAGAAAAAAATTTAAAATCTTTCTGTTTGTCATTAAAAAAATAAAATTTTGTGTCTCGTGGATTTTTTGTAAAGTTATTACTTTTCTAGATATTCAAATATTTAAACAGCCGCCATTTTGAAACTATACAAAATAAAATCTTTGTTTTCGGCACACTTATAAAATGTAACTTACAAAATACGTGTACCAAATCTGAAGTCAATATCTTTATTTTCCAAGTTATAATGTTTTTTTATAGAAAAAACAAAATGGCTCATATTTGGAAAATTAAATGTGTTCAGAAAATTAATTTTTTTTTCTTCATCCTGACCCATTGAATAATTTTTTACAGTTTGGCAGCATATTTAAAGGACATTCCGTATAATAATTTTGTTTGAATTTTTGTTTTATTTTGTTATTCTGTTGTAAATGAATTAATTTCATTTACGGCGAGGATAAAAACTTTAGAAGACTGTCAATCGCGTAACCTTGTGTTAATTAGATACTTTGCTTTACCAACTTATAATTTGGCAGGTGGGTACGTAATGTCATCCCGTACATTCAAAAAATGCAAGATAAATAATAAATATGACGTTTAAAATTTTTTTATTTACTAACCGATTGGTAGTTTATTCCATTCAATGTTAAACATTTTAATGATAACATAAAGAATTAAACCAGGACACAGAAAAGTACGATTGAAGTATTTGTGATAGTTTAAATTATCTACGAGACATTAGATTGAGAAATAGGTTATGGTTTTTGGGTCACCAAGAAAGTTTTAGGAATTGTTCGGAAGTTGCGAGCCTCTCTTCGTGTTTGACATCGATATCTATACAAGTGACACAGTATCGAAACAGCTTTAACTTAAAAGTCGTTAAAGGGAAAACTCGAATTGTTAAACATCCGATTATTTCTATTCAGAGAGTTTATTGGTGATAGACGAATGCTTTTATAGTAATTTGAAAGTATAAATTGATTTCATAGTTAACTTTGAGTGTGTCTTAAGACAGTTGTGAGGTGAGGGAATGGTTGCCTTTAGCAACAAGTGGGCGAGATATTTTTTCTGATGATCTATAAATAACATTCAGTAATCTATAACTTGAGTAAACTAATGATTATTATCTTTAACACTGTTTTTGTCGGTAGTTTAAAATTGTTGCAGCAGGTAATGTTAGCTAAGGTAGAGTGTTTATTTATCTTATCAGAAAACAGATTTCGCCGGGTTTATTTTGACAAAAAAGTTAAGTATCTCAGATATTTTGGGTCAAGTGTCACGACATATTTTTTTTTGACTTCCATTTTTTTGACAGATTTTCAAGTTTCAAGACATTAAGCATCCAAAAAGTGATTTAAACATGCATTCCATCCGTCGTCGTTGTTGTTTGTACATAAGAACGATAGCCGGGACAAAAATTCAGCTTTGAGGTTCATAAAAATAGACTTACACAAATGGATAAAACTCCAACTAATACGTTTACTAGAAGGTCCAAGAAACCAACTTTTAGTATTACAGTAGAGGATCTAATTGTATCATATTGTATAAACGGCTGGGTAAGTTGAAAACGTGAAGCAAATTTAGGTTTGGTTAGGTTAGGTTAGGTTACGGAGTTCATTTTCACTTTTTGATTGACAGTTACTGAACTGGACAGTTTTGGTGAGGACAAGTTTTGATTTAGTTTTGGGGGATAAGAAAGTTAGAAAGTTTGCGCTAGGTTAGGTTAGATTAGGTTAGGTTAGGTTAGGTTTGGTTAGGTTAGGTTTGGTTAGGTTAGGTTAGGTTAGGTTAGGTTAGGTTAGGTTAGGTTAGGTTAGGTTAGGTTAGGTTAGGTTAGGTTAGGTTAGGTTAGGTTAGGTTAAGTTAGGTTAGGTTAGGTTAGGTTAGGTTAGGTTAAGTTTGGTTAGGTTAGGTTTGGTTAGGTTAGGTTAGGTTACGGAGTTCATTTTCACTTTTTGATTGACATTTACTGAACTGGACAGTTTTGGTGAGGACAAGTTTTGATTTAGTTTTGGGGGATAAGAAAGTTAGAAAGTTTGCGCTAGGTTAGGTTAGGTTAGGTTAGGTTAGGTTAGGTTAGGTTTGGTTAGGTTAGGTTTGGTTAGGTTAGGTTAGGTTAGGTTAGGTTACGGAGTTCATTTTCACTTTTTGATTGACATTTACTGAACTGGACAGTTTTGGTGAGGACAAGTTTTGATTTAGTTTTGGGGGATAAGAAAGTTAGAAAGTTTGCGCTAGGTTAGGTTAGGTTGGGTTGGGTTAGGTTAGGTTAGGTTAGGTTAGGTTAGGTTAGGTTAGGTTAGGTTAGGTTAGGTTAGGTTAGGTTAGGTTAGGTTAGGTTAGGTTAGGTTTGGTTAGGTTAGGTTTGGTTAGGTTTAGTTTGGTTAGGTTAGGTTAGGTTAGGTTACGGAGTTCATTTTCACTTTTTGATTGACATTTACTGAACTGGACAGTTTTGGTGAGGACAAGTTTTGATTTAGTTTTGGGGGTAAGAAAGTTAGAAAGTTTGCGCAATGTATTTGTATAATTTATTGTGGATCGTAACAATATCTCGTGCTTTCTTAAGAAATGAATACGTTTTCTAAATAACGACTTCAAAATAAACATATTTTTCTATCTAAATAAGCGTCACATTTGTTGTTTTAAAATTATTCCAAATATTTCCACCATTGTGGTAGATTACTTCTTGTTAACATTTGACTAATCGAGTGTTGACACCACCTAACTGTACAAGCGTCAACATATCACTTTTTCCTGACGTCAATTAGGTTGTAGGAAGAGTGGATTTCAAGTCTAGTGTAATCACAGAGGTCAGAAAATTGGTTAACACTTGTAGACTCGGCACACATACAATGTTGACTGACTGAAACCAATATGTTGTGTTTGAAACAAATTTAATTTATTTGTTACAAACTGTTTTTGAAAAGCCACTTTCTAAATATTTTCAGGAGGTAACTTTTGTGGGCTTGACAATCACCTAGCTGATTATACACCTTTTTACTTACAGTATAAGAATTGTGATAGCCAAAAGTTTCTTTTTTTCGAGTAATATTTAATTTCATGACCTCAGATAGTAAAAACCTAATTTTCGACATGTCATCCGTCATCTTTGTATAGTCTATATGTAAGCATAGTTGTGTGATAGAGCCACAAAAATTAAAATATAGGGGACTATAGGGGACTATAGGGGGTATATATAGGGGGTATAGAGGTATAGGGGGCGTATGGTTATGTAGAACTCTAGTAGAATTTAGTAAAATTGTATTAAAAAGGTCCGAATGGTGGAATTAAACAGTTTTTGTTTCATATCTCTTGAGTTATCAAACTTATAACACACTAAATTAGTTAAGAATTTGCAACTTTTAATTCCGCATGTAATGGTACTAACCCGTCCTCTCAACGATGACAAATAAGGAAGTTATTGTCAAAAAATTAATTTCGAATTCTAACCTAACAAGAAAATGTGATATTCGTATAAATAAATATTAAGCTTGACTTGTGACAATATTAGATAGAATAAAACTCGAACAAAAATCTTACAAAAATTACGTTTACTTGATCGCGTTTCAACGACAAACTCGTCATCTTCAGTGATACATGAGCTACAATACTAAACTATAAATTCTACACGTACTTCAGTTATAGTTTAGTTATTGTAGCTCATGTATCATTGAGGATGACGACTTTGTCGTTGAAACGCGTTTGATTGAGTAAACGTAATTTTTGTGAGATCTTGTATTCGAGTTTTATTCTATCTGATATTCTTATAGTTAGGAGATCTGGCAGTGCCAAGTCAACGAGGCGAGCGTAGCAATTAGGGGCTTTTTGAGATATGAACAGCTTTGAGGCCCGCAAGGTTTGAGACGCTGGACGAGGGAAATTAAAAAATATATATACATATTTACAAAGGGTATACAATTACAAGGTTCAGAAAATCTTTGCAACGGTTTTAAACAAACTTTATTGTTTAAGACACCTTGTTTAATACAATTTAACATTTTGTACAATGCCCATGAGATCAACATTTATTCATTACTTTTGGAATGCATACCTTCTATAATGGGGCTGGGTAAGTACCATGATGATACCCTCGAACTTGTTTTTTTACAACATCCAATTGTTTTTAATACAATATGAAATGTATTCCCCAAACCACTAAATTAACGTTAGAAAGTTTAATAAACTTTTATGTACGTTTCGGTAACATAGCTACCATCCTCAGAGGGATGTAAACCAGTACTAAACTAAATGTGACAGTGAGACGAATTATGACACTTTAAAATAGTTTGTGTTAAAATTATTTCTAAAAATTGTTCATTGATAAAAATTGGTGTTTTTACACATATTACGAACATAATGCACATAACGCAAATCAAGGATGTTAGTCATTTTGGTACTTACCTCATTGTACAATGTAATACTAACAGATTACTGTACTAAATGTAATACTCAACAGTTGGTTTCTTGGACCTTGAAGGAAATGTTAAATTGTTTTGGTAGATTAAGGGGTCTTACTAAGTAGTATAAGATTGTTTAACACAGGTTTTTTTTTTGAATTTCGTAATTATGTATATGACGTCATCTAGTATCTAACGGGGCTTAATGTACTCATTATTACTCCAAAATTATTTAGTATAACAAAAATGGAGGCTAGTTGGTAAAAGAAGTGTTTCCGGACATATGTTTGCAGGAACTTTTCTCTTTATTTTGACTCATATAACCACCCCCTGAATTATCTCCACGCATTACAGAAACACTCTGGAAGATAAAAACATAAAATTAGGACTTCTAGCCCCTGAAATACTCCAATAGTGTTTGGGTCAGAAAAGAACAACAGTTGATTAAGAAATAGAACTGATATTTTAGATGAAATAGAGGGATCTATTCCAAAACTATATTTAAAAAGGCGTAGATCTATTTAAGTACCCTCGGGAATGCCAACTTTGTATTCACTATATGTGAGCTTCTAAGGGGGTGAAGATTTTTATTAAAACGTATATTAAATAACGAGATTAATAAAAGAAAAAATCAAGAATTTCTAGTTTTGTACATTTTATAGTAATTGAAAACAATTTTAAATACAATCGACTAAACTTTAAAACAAACTAATTTAACTTAAACTAAATTAATCAAATAACAGATTGTCATCAACAGCAATGTTCCAACCTTAAGTAACACTTCAGAGCACTCGAGTGACAAAATAGAGAACTAACGGAGTCAAATGGCTCTTCATAAACGTCTATAAGGGTTGCAATATTCTGCCAACTCTTTGGAGAGCCTCTTGCAGTCCAAACTTTAATTATTAATTGCACCTCATATATCTAGATGTGGTATTGCTGACTTACATTTTACAGTTATAAAAGTTTGATGTCTTATCGTAACTAGGACGTTTGTGAAATAAATGGCGCAGAAACTTTATAAGTATGATCTACTTTGTGGACATGCAAGCGCGAACATAAAATATGTTGCAAATGTTACGGTTTGGTTTGAGGACCTAACCTAACCTAACGATTTTTCTTTATTTTATTGTTGTTTAGATGTGAAAACCCTCTCTATCATTATTGCCTAATAAAAAAACAAAGAAAAAACATAAAATAAGGACTCTAATCTAACGGTACCTAACCTAACCTAATCTAACACAACCTAACATAACCATAACTAGCCTAATCTATTTCAAGATAACCTAACCTAACCTAACCTAACATTGAACCATGGTGACTTATTTTTTCCTTGTTATTCATAGACGAAAATCCTCTCGATTACCATCACCTTATAAAAAAATGGAAGGAAAGAGCAGAATAAAATAAAGACCCTAACATATTCTAACCATTCTTTACCCTCAAATACATAGCTTAATTATCTAAAGAGAATAAGAGTTGCTAAATAGAAAAAATGAAAGAAAAGTATCTAACCCAAGATTACACGTAAAAAGGTGTAGATCCAGATAGCATATATCGGGATTGATAAGTGCATACCATATTTACCACAGAAGCAAGTTTTGAACTTACAAAAAAGAGGAGTCCGTATACAAGTACCAAATTTTGTCTTTTATAAATTGTTGTAAATTTACCATATTTTTGACGTCATTTTTTTTCAAACGGCCGCCATTTTAAAAATTTCAAAAATAGTGTCTTTGTTTTTGGTGCACATGTAAAAGATAAAATGCTTGTACCAAATCTGTCTGATCTCAATATCTTATCTATTTCTGTAGTTATGGTTTTTATTTTTTAAGGAAAACAAAATGGCGGATAATCGAGAAACTTTGCGTTTTCAGACTTATGTTTATATAATTTCCTTTCTCTATTTTTATCAGTATAACACACCCAGAAAGTTGTATTTGGAATCACCTTGTATTTATTCACAATTTTTAATTAAATAGGTTTACAGTTTGAAGTTACATAGAAACTAAATTTTCATCCATTATTATGTATTCTAACTGTATACCTTTAATCTCTTAAAAGAAATTTGATTGTAATATTCAAACGGACACTCTGATAAATGCCTTTATACCCTCATATTGATCTTTCTACTTTATTGTCATGAACCTGCTAATATTACAACTTCCAATAGATTTTATTTATAGGATCAACGTACATTGTTTGACGAGGTCACATGGTATTGTATGTCCCTCC
This sequence comes from Aphrophora alni, assembly GCA_963513935.1. Taxonomy (NCBI): domain Eukaryota; kingdom Metazoa; phylum Arthropoda; class Insecta; order Hemiptera; family Aphrophoridae; genus Aphrophora; species Aphrophora alni. The sequence goes on from CAUPSG010000452.1 coordinate 59,268, forward strand.
CTTCTCATATGTGATATTGGTATTGAATGGAAATAGGGGTCAGTAAAGGCCTTATTAAAGGCCAAAGGTTTTTCCAACCTATTGTATCCACAAATGAAAAGCTGCCCTCAATTTCGTTTCATCACGTAAAAAGTTATATTTTACATTGTTGAAATGAAAACTGACTGTGTTAGATTATATATTTCATATTTGTTGTATACAGTGAAATTTGATTAACGCGGGTATTGTGTAGAAAACAACACAGTGTCGAAAAATGTTGATAATTTTAAAGCTTCTAATTATGAAAACTTTACTTAAAATTTCGAGATTTATTAAACCTCTTTCAATAATATATACAAGCATAAAAATAGATAAAAGTATTATTGTAGGTTAAAAAAAAAAAAATAGCCCACTTATAATGAGAACGTTTAGAAATCCCGAGGACCTAGCTGGTTCTACACTTTTTTTTCGTACAGTCTTAAATTAAATCCTTCTTTTCATCTTTCTTATCTCAAATATAGTATATTTCTTATATTTGTATATATCTTTCTTATCTTTGTATATTAGAGATTTTACTCAGTATACAAAATACAGTTTAACTTTGATAATAAAAAAAATCGACTCCATTTTTTAACTGATCTTCTGGCTATACGGTTATCGTGACGTTATCCTTACGTCGCTGTTTGCACCCTAACCTAACCTAACCTAACCTAACCTAACCTAACCTAACCTAACCTAACCTAACTTAACCTAACCTAACCTAACCTAACCTAACCAAACCTAACCTAACCTAACCTAACCTAACCTACCTAACCTAACCTAACCTAACCTAACCTAACCTAACCTAACCTAACCAAACCTAACCTAACCAAACCTAACCTAACCTAACCTAACCTAACATAACCTAACCTAACCTAACCTAACCTAACCTAACCTAACCTAACCTTTTAGGTACTAAAATTGAAATAGGAATATCAACCGTGTGTTTATATAGTGAAAGGTGGTATATGCAGCTCGGATATTTCAGGATTGCCACACCCTAAGGAGATTAACATTATGTCTTAATTCTCCCCATTTCACATCTATAGTACAGTACTGATTTGTATTAAACAGGTGTACCTTAGTGTCAAAAGGGTACACACTAGAGTTCCAAATATTCTAAAAATTCTAAATTTTTTTTGTTTTTTAAATTTTAATACTAACGTCACAATCCGTTCCATTATTTTTTACCCTCAGGGGCTCAGTTTAGTGAGTACTGGCTTGGTGATCCCTAGAGATTTAACTGGATCTACACTTTTTCGTTTAGTCTTGGGTTAGATCCTTATTTTTCACCTTTCTGTCTGGGTTTTTTAACCAACACTTGCTATCTCCTGACACTTTCGATATTAGATTATTCGAAACTAGGAGTATTTATTTTATGTTCTTTCATTCCCTTTTTTTTAAAATCCACGATGACCGATAGTTTTTTTGTCATTAATAAACAAGAAAAGTAAATCGTTATATAAAATTAAAGTATTTATATTTTCACAAATCTGAGGCGAAGTTACTTTCTCAAATATTACATAAATAAACGTTACAATTTCACTACAGATTTTTCAGGACTTAATAGTGAAAGAAAAATGAAGCCTTAGTCGTAACAGTCTACCCAAAACGTTTAATTGTAATGTGACCCTGTAAGACCTAGCCGAAACTCTAATAAGGCCGTGACTGAAAATGAGACAATAACAAGACCAATAATATTCGCGTATTAGTGTCGTAAATATTTTGTATGTTGAAAGAAAAACTCCAACATTTTGTTGTTGATTATGTTGCTTAACATTCCACCATCACAACTTCAATGAACTTGTCATCAATACATAAGCAATGTGTATTGTGTATCATTTCAAAAATTTAAACAAACTTTGTGCCCGAATAAACTGAAGATGACTTCAAGTACTGAAACGTCGTCTTGCTGGTGTATTAGCTTATTTTGGAAGTTAGCGTTTTATTTTCTGTTAATCGTATATTTTATTTATATATGTGACATAATTCTTTTTTTACATCGAAATATGTCAGCACAATGAATTTTAAAATTCTATACAAAAATAAGTTTCTATAACGACATTTCCTTAAGGCAGGTTTCCAATTTTCCTTAACAAAAGAGGATTAACATGTTGACTTCTCATTTGAACACATCCATTTTGCAATAACACAAACCTCAGCATGAGGCTGTCTAATCTGTACTTTTAGTCTTAATGCTTGACAACTGTGACATTTCAGATTTTAATCAGCTTCTTGTTACAAGCTTCCCTCCGGCTGAGATAATTTAACTCCACACAGAACACTCCGCTTAATTTCATTCCATATAACTTGTTATTAAATGTTATTTTTCAAGGGGGGAGGATGTATTACAATAAGGCTAAGTCCCGACTACTAGGTTAACATTTTGTTTGCCTTTAATTTTATTTTATTCTGCTTCTAAACAACCTAACTTGAACAATTTTATACAGATAAAAACAGTTATTTTATTTTATATTATTTAAAGAAGAGATACAGTTAACATTAAATTTAATTGAAATGTTTAGTAACATTTCTGAACTAAAAGAAATTATGAGATAACATGATAAGTACAGAATTAAAATATTCAACCATTTTGTAGAATATTTAAAAATCAAATTCGTTTCATCTTTAACTTTAGTCCTACTGTCTAAAATCCAATAGTTAATTAAAACTTCATTACCTAAAATTTCGAAAATTATCAAACTTTCAACAATTATATAAAACATCGACAATTGTATAAAATTTTAACAATTATTTAAAATTTCAATAATAATCCTAAAATTTCAACAATTACCTAAAATTTCTACAATTCAAGGATAGAATAAAGCAACAAAGCTTAAAGTTTAAAAATATTTTAATAATATAAATGAGCCATTTATACTATATTTATATTTTAGCTCATTTATATTATTAAAATATTTTAAAACTTTAAGCTTTATCGCTTTATTTCATCCTTGAATATGGAGTTTCAACAAGAAATATCTGCTGTTACATTAAAATTAAAATTTCAACAATTATCTAAAATTTCAACAATTACCTAAAATTACGAAAATTATTTAAAATTTCTTTCACTAAAGATGACGGTGATAGTAATGCATTTTTCTTTGTTGTAAGGATTAAAACCTCTAGGTCATCATTAGCTTATAAAAATAGATGAAAATAAAAGACCCCTAGCTCTCGAATACTCGATTGGAAAATAAAGGGAGTTGGACCTGATAGGAAAGATGAAAGAGTGTATTAACCCAAGAGTACATGGAAGAAGGTGTAATATAGCTAAAAACCTTCGGGAATTCCAAGGCAAAACTAACTATAGTTAGCTCCTGAAACTATGAAGAATGTTATTAAGGGGGGGGGTTGATATAATTTTGATAATTATAAATTAAATTTTATAAATAACAAATATAAACAATACCGAAATTGATGAGTTGTAATTCATAAATACAAAGCTATTCTTCAGTTATTTAAAGTTTTTAAATAAATGGAGACATTTTAATTTCTGTTTGTTGTTACGAAGTCAAGGTACCGAATCGTATTCAGTCAGCGTCTCTATAAAATCTAACTGTTTTCATTTAAGAAAAGTTACAAGTAGAACATTACGAACGCCATTTTAAATTTTGTAATTGATTAATAATAAAAACAATGATAAAAACTGTAAACTCAAAATTCATAACGCTCAACTATATTAACGAAGGAACAGATTAGTAAAACAATACAAAAATTGTTCAGCAGTTTGAACTTTAGACAACAGCTTTGTACTTTGTAATTACACGATGATTAATCGAAATCGAAACGCTTTGGTTTAACTTCATTTTTTTAAAATCACGAGCCTTATTATTTTAATTTTAACGCCTCTACTTTAATTTCTAAGAAGTTGTGAAGTGAACGCATCAAATTTTTAATGAGGGGTGGGAGGAGCATATAATTTTTACTCATTAAAATCTCTTTTCGACGGTGTCTTATATTGAAAATTTGAATCAACAGTTTTAATGAAATTACGTTTATAATTATTAATGAACACAAGGAGTATAGTATAAGGAGATTAGTTTAAACCACACTAAATTAGTTTAAAACAAGGCCTTCAAAATTTTGTGCCTATGTCATATTAAACTTCACTAGATTTTAAGTGTTGCACATAAAACTTTAGTGGACCTACACTAAAGTTTATCATTGTTATGTATTTTCTAATTGAATTGTAATAAAAGTTTAAGTTCCTCCTAAAGACCACCGGAGTTTTGGGTTAATTTTAAAAAATGCAGCTGTCCTATTTATCCAAGTACGTGTTCAAATATACATTTTTCTATTTTAATCCGTTCAAATATATGGAAGGAACTCCAAAAAATATACTTTTGGAACTCTGAGTACCTATTGGATTATTCTGAGAAACACTATGAATTGCAACACTTTTCTGGTTTTGATTCTACTTGTAATAATACTTTCTACATTGATTTACCCCCACCAAGATATAATTTCTTAAAACTGTAATATTTATTAGAGTACACATAAAGTTCATTTTCCTACTAATCAAATTACCGAGGAAGTATCTAAACAATTTATTTTGCATTGGCTTGATTGATCACTCCTCTGCTCCAACTCGTCTGGTATCGTTTTCCTGTCCTACATCTTTTCAACTACCTGGAATATCCGCATTCTGTCAACAATTTGATTTTCTATTCATTTATATAGTTCCGCTGTGTATTTGCCATCCATCTTAACCTCAGATTCTATTATTCTCTGTAGATACAACTGCCTCTTCTAAATGTTCCTTAGGTGGGCATTGTATTTATCTTCATCTGGTCTTTGCGTTTCCTTTATGTCGTTTTCTACATTTCCACATCCATATGATAATAAAATGTATGAATTTATTTATCCAAATCATATGAATATATTAAAAGTAATTATAGAGGTTGTAATAATAATGATATTTTATAATTTAACTAGAATGAAAAAATTTCCATTTAATTTATCGCCTGTCCTTCTGTATATGATTTATCTTAAAAATACAATTTCTTTACTAAAATGGTGTCCATCTGCAATAACGGTGAATATATCGAAAACAATTAGTTTTACAAAATATTTAAGAGACACTTTTGAGCACATTTAACTCTGAATAAAATCGTATCTTTGAGTTTATTATAATTTGATGGCTATCTGAGATATCGGTAAAAAAATTCAGATAATATATTAATAGCAGACAAATCTTTAAACTTGTACATTAAAATAAAATATGGATTAAACACATACATGTTGCATTAGTTTTAACAGGTGTAGTAATTAACAAAATTGGTCGTGCAGTATTTCAATTAAATGCAAATAGACTGGAATGGCATTAAATTACCCTATACCTACTACAAATAGTTAGTCCTACTTGAAATCCTGTCCAACCATTCGTGTAAATGATTATACCTGCCAGAATACAATGCAGTAGCAGTGTTAACCTATAATTGTTTTCAGGGACAAAGGCTCTTGGTCATCATAGCCTAATAAAAATGAATTAAAAAACATAAAATAAATACACATAGCCCTCGAATACTCTAATAGCTTCATGGATCGGATGAGAACAAGAGTTGGTTAAGAGTGACGTTATAGGAAAGATGAAAGATATCTTATAACCCAAAACTACATGAAAAACTAGGATATAGGATTAGCAAGCTCTTACGCACATTAGAGAGATTCTAAATTTGTGTGTTTATATAATATAATGAGTAATAAATTATTTTTATTACCTTTATAGTTCCGTCATGTGACTTTGTGTTTGTCTTATTACAAAGACGCGTTTCGGAGTCGTAGCTCCATCTTCAGTAATTTCACTGCGTAGAGGTCGTTAAAACATTAAACATAACAAAAACATTAACACTAAACACAAAAATATATACACGTATACATTGATTTTAACATTCTCTTACATGCGCACGGTTTCATGGTTCGCGAACTACTGGCATCACGGTGAGGCCAAGGTTATCAGACTATAGGTTGGTCATATCAGTTATTTATATCTCATTGCCGTCTCAAATAATGCGTTTGATTGGAACGATAACATTTCATTGACAATATCGTTTGGTGATTGTTTAAATGCTTTGTAAATTTCATATTCTTCAATGGCATTCATCATTGGTCCTTTTTTAATGATGTAGAGAGGTATCAGGTTAGATTCAAAGTTTGTATATGAGTGTTTGTTATCGATAATGTGTTGCGCGAAACTTGATCTATTAGCGTACAGGCTATTATTGGGCAAGTGTTCTTTGTATCTCCATGAACGCGATCTGCCTGTCTGTCCGATGTAAAAACAATCGCAGTCGTCGCACGCTATTTTATAGATGCCTGACTTCTTCTCTGTTGGTATTTCCTGTTTTTTACCCAATATTTTTTGTACGCTATTATTAGTTCGGTGTGTGACAATGATGTTATGTTTTTGGAGTGCATTTTTTATGATGGAGGGCAAAAAATAATTTATTACTCAATATATTATAGTGACTTGGACACCAAACAATGAACATTGTGCGTTTAGTTACAAATTGTATTTTAACGTAGATATTTAAAAAATATTAGAGGCAGTGAAAAAAGCGATTGTGTAAGCGACTAGTAAATAATAAAAAAAATATGATTTTAGTTTTTCACCGATATCGTAGCTATTATTTGAAAAATATAAACAAAGATACCGACTCGTTTAGCGTGAAAATCGTTGAAATTTTGTATTTTTAAAAAAAATATCGATTTTTAAGATATTTGGCATCTACTAACTCTAATAGAAATCTTTTTGAAACGGTAGGCTTACTGTGAAAAAAAAATTACAATTTTATTTTTGTTAACTCAATTCGAACATCCATTCTATGATAGTTATAAAATACTTCTATCACAAATAATAGAAGTTATTATGTAAATCACAAATAAAAAAACAAACAGCTAGACAGGTGTTAAACTAAGCCGATTTCGGTAATTATATTGAACATTTTTTGCTCCAATTTATGAGCGCCTCAGTGGCACACTAATGTTATAACGGACGTCACAATTCTAAAGACTCTAACAGGATCTATATTCTTTCCTTGTAGTCTTGAGTTAGATGCCTCTCATTCATCTTTACTACAGGTCTCTCTTGACCATTTCGTGTTCTCTTCCGACCCTGACGCTATTAGAGTATTCGGGAGTTAGATGTTTTTATTTTATACCTTTTCTTATAAGGCAATGATAATCGAGAAGTTTTTCGTCTTAAAAAAATCCAATCGATGAATAAATTTAAAAAAAATATGGTTTTTACACTTTTAGTCATTGTTAAGATTCCCTCTGAAGATGACAACTTTGTTGTTGTAATAGCTATAAGAGTCTAATAGGAATAAAAATTTTACTTTTGACAAAATTTTTTGTTTTTTGTTATTTTGTTTATTCCCAAGTGTGGTAAGGGACTTTTGAAAGCGTATCTGCACTTTTAGTTTGTTAAACCCTGAATATTGAAGTTTAGTAATTGGATTTAATATGGAAACGTATAGAGTGATTGTAGAAAAAATAAATAATTTTATCCTGTTTCAAAATGGTTTCTGGACAGAGTAATTTTCTTTTGTAGAAAAATTAATAAAGAGACTAAATATAACATTTCATTTGTTGTATTGTATCTCTCTGGGTGATAGTAATAATAAGAAAGCAGTGACAATATAATATTTAAATAAATCGAATGAGAACGACATAAGAAGTTAATGTTATATGTTATATCTAGTAATTATCATCTTTCCTGGTCTAATTAAAATTTGCATAATGCTTCTAACTCTAAAGAGATGGAAATTGAGGATCCTGAGAGCCTGAGACAAGTATGCTGGTATGTTCCACCTTGCGGGATAAAAATCAGACGACCACTCTACAGGAGCGCGTTAGAACCAATGCTCATACGTCGTCGCAGCTGAACTCGACGATTGCTCTATATAATGTAGTCGCTCATAGGGTGAATGTTTCCTGGGGTTTGTCGAGGTTTCGTAGGGAAACTTTGGCTGTATTAAACCAACTTTGGTTTTAGATTTACGAGTTTTGGTGGAGATCAACAATTGTAAAATGTTAGTTTTTATGTTTTTATATTAGTAAAAATATTTGTGTATTTGGTTGTTTTACTTTTACTTTTGATTTGACTTTTACTTTTGGATTGGTTATTATTTTATAGTTTAGGCAGTATTGTTATTTTGTTATATATGGCACCTCAGTAATTGGGTTTTAACCTGTTGGGGCTGCTTTTGCAACATAGTTAATCTTGTATTTTATCTTTTATAAAAATACAGTAGTTGTTTCACAGGTCATTGTGTATATCACTACAGTATTTTCTTAATGTCGACTAAGTCCTTGTAGATGTGTATATATGAGAAAGTTTTCACTCTCTTCGCTTCTCAGCATCTCGACCCTAGTGGCTTCTAAGCTGCGAAGGAGCGTCCATTCGTGTCGGTAACTCTGTTCTCTCCAACAGATATCATTTGTTTGCGAGGTTAGAGTTTGAGATTAATTTTATTACAATAACTTCGTTATTTGTCATCGTAGAGATGTGAGGTTGGTACTATTACATGTAGAATTGAAATCTGAAATTTTTTATCTAATTAAAAGTTTAAAACACTCGAAATTTGAACAAACAATTGTTTGAAATGAACGTAATTTCTATATTTTCAAGAGTTCTATATGAGCGGACTCTAGTGTCCAATACCAAATTTCATGTACCGATCTTAATTTTTGTCGTTGCTATCGTGCTTACGTACAGACGACAACAACGACGTATGGACGACATTTTGAAAAAAAATCTATTCAGTTTTCTGAGCCCAAGAAACATGAACAATTTTTCACTATATTTTAAAATTACCTTATACTTTCTAAGTAAGTAAAAAGAATAAAAAAAAAGGTTTTACTATGAAAAAGAGAATTTTAAATAATTGGTATTTTTTTGTTCAAATTAATTTCGCCTAGCTTTGATTGAAATTTTAACTTCATGTTAGGTTTTCTATTTAAGAAATAATTGTTAATCATTAAACTGAAACAGTGCTCCATAAAAACGATTTATACAAATAAAAAACAAGCGCATACAAAATTAATAGGTTTAAATTATATTGCACAATTTAACTGAAGAGAAGCGTTTGGTTTAAAATTTAAATGGATTATAAATAATGTATCAGAATGGAGACTGTACGTTTACATTATAGAGAGATGTAAAGAGTCTGGTATTAAACATTAAGTTTTATTACAATATCAGATATAATTTACTTTACTTGGAGACAAATTTAAATTTAAGCAAAACTCTGCTGTTCGTTAAGAACTAACTCAAAGCTCTGTACTTCTCTCTCTCTCTCTCTCTCTCTCTCTCTCTCTCTCTCTCTCTCTCTCTCTCTCTCTCTCTCTCTCTCTCTCTCTCTCTCTCTCTCTCTCTCTCTCTCTCTCTCTCTCTCTCTCTCTCTCTCTCTCTCTCTCTCTCTCTCTCTCTCTCTCTCTCTCTTCTCTTCCCTCTAACTATTCAACACTAAATTTGTTGTAGTTTCTGATATAAAATGTATCATGTTTATTAAATTTGTGGTTTCAATCTGTTTCTTGTTACAAGATAATTTAACAGAATATGAATATAACTTTATTTAAATTCATGTTAAATGTTATTACTGTAGAGTAGGGGTGAGGGGGTTGCTATTTATTTTACTTTACTCGACTGAAATTAATACAGTATGTCCAACAAATTAATGTTTAATTTGCTGAAATCATTTTATTTACTAATCAATTTGACTGAAAATTCGTACAAACTCTAGAATAAAATTGTATATCAAACATTTTGTACCGTGTAAACTAAATGGCAAATTTAAAAAAAAGTTTCGTGCTAGTTATTTTACAATTAAAACCATTCAATTATTTTAAGAAATTATGGAACAGAGCTTTAATAATGATGGTGAAATAAAATTGCCCCATTGGCTCCCTCTGGGGTCGGTTTGTTACAATAGGAAAATACATAAAAATGTGTTCATTGAGTTAAATAAGTTCCTAGTTAAAAAATTAAATCGATATTTTGTTTTGCATTTGTTCATTAATATCCATGAAAAATATAAACTAAAAATTTATCGTCCCCATAATACCGGTTAGAGAAATCGTAGAGATGTTCCAAGGCAATAAAATTTGTCTTTTTTATGCCGTTTAAAACAATATGTCACACAATGGGAATTGCTATTTGAAAAATTAAGCTCCCACTTGTAACCCCCTTATAAAGGGGGGGGGGAGTTTTTAAATTCAAACAAAGTGAAAAGACTTTACCCTCTGACGTTTGTTGAAGGTTTCATCTCCACTAGTTCACAAATTACCTAGATATTGCAATACATTTTCCCCACTCTGTATTTACGTTAAATAATCTAGGAGAGCCTACTTAACTGAATTGGTCCTCCTCTAAACTCAAACTTCCTCTATAGATCTTAGTTATATCTTTCTTCTGAATGGAAGGCTTTAACCCAAGTATAATGGGATATGTCTTGCCACACATAACCCCTTTATGCATCTACACTTTACGAAATGTAAGACATTAATCCCAAGTATTTTTAACATACATGATAAATTACAGTGTCAAATATTTTATATCGTAAGATCATTTATTATTTCTAACAAGCTGTTCATATTTTGTACATAATGACATTTTAGCCGTCGAACAGGCACGGTTCAGGTTTGTTTCTGAGATGATAAAATGTGTATTAACCAAATAAATAAAAACACAATTCTCCAAAAAATTAAATGATCAAAAGTACAAAAATAAATATATGACAATCGAACACTATAAAACATAAATAGAACGCCCTACCCTTCCGCCCATTAAACAACAAAAACACACAAGCATAATATAGATATATAAATCTAAAACTAACATAGTAATAAATGTACCTACGTAAATACACATGTATATAATGTAAATACATATATAAAAAACTAATATTTTTCTTTTAAAAAATAAATACAAATATTTAAAAAACAGAAATAAAACACAAAAACAAAAACAAAATAATAATAAAATTAAGATGAATAAAATAAACATAAATAAAATAAGAAAGATAAAATGATAAAGTAAATGTATAAATCTATTAAAACATAAAGTAGAAAAATACATGAATATACACATACACCCACGTACATAAATATAAAAATAAATATCACATACATTAATAAAAAAAATAAAAAAAACAATAATAATAACAACAATAATAAATAGTGACAGTGTCAACAATACAAAAGAAAGAAAAACCATAGAAAAAAATATATAAAAATCACACACACACACTCAAAACATATAAGGAAAAAAAACTGAAAAAAATTAAACCAAAATAAAATAACTGACAAAAATAAACTTAAAAAAAAGAAATAATCCTACTAAAATTACAATAAAAACACACGAAATTATATCCATATACAAAACATACATGTTTTTATTATAATAGAAAAAAAGGAACATAAAATAATTATAATGACAACACCAAACAAAAAGATAAAGTTAAAGAAATCAACAAAACAATATTAAATAAACAGAAACAATAAACTGCAAAATCAAATTGACAATTGAAATATAAAGGAATATAAAATACACATAATCTAAAGTTTTTGAAAACAACTTCAAAATGTTTCTATATGACCACAAATTAGACCCCTATACCAAATTTCATGTTTATATTTTATTTTCTGTTCCTGATATCGTGCATACGTACAGAAGCAACAACACCAACGACGATGGACGGACAGCATGTCAAAAATAACTTTTTGGGTAAAAAATACAAAGGTTGAAATTTCGGACGATTATCAAACTTAACTTTTACTTACCCAAAATTGTAAAGTGCTTTAAGTTGTCCAAAATGTTATCAATGTCATCAAAAGGTGATCAACAAAATGGAAATTTTTAAAATATGTTCTCTTGCTTTAGAGGAATACCTGCTTAACTGATTTCTTGTTGTGATTATGGCCTCTTCTTAAAAAAAATTAAAATTAGTTTAATACAATGAAATTCATATAGTTAATTTAATATTTATTTATATATGTGTAAGAATATCATTGTAATAAATTGGTTTAATATTTGTATATTTATTATAATTACGAATGAGACTAAAATGCATTTATTAATTAACTATTGTGTCACATTTTATAAACATTTGTTATTTCATAAAATAAACTGGAAAACACAAATCCGTCAAGTAATGTTAGGAATTTCTTTCTGGTGAGGGAAAGTGGGGTAATTAAGGGAAGAATGTTGGATGACCGAAAATATCCATAAAAATAAGAAGGAAAATGTTTGTATGAAAATCACCGAGTTTAATTTAAAATTCTTTTTAGTTTAAGTATGACATACACAAAATGTAATTTTTGTTAAAATATTTTATTAAATATTTAAGATTATTATAAATTCACACATGATTGATATATAATCACTAGAGCACTGTGGTGAATCAACAATAAAGGAAAGGATTAACCCCAAAAGCACGAAAATTTTTGTTGTGGTTTTGGGGTTAATCCTTTCCTTTATAATTGATATACTTAGAACTGAATAACTATTTTGATACACTATTATAAATTTATTTAACTCAAACGATCACATTTATCACACACACTTTCTAAAATAAATAAACACACAAGAGGATAATTTACAAAGAAACGGAGGAAATTTCAGGACGTGTTCTTCTGGTGAAATTAAGATAAAAGTTACGTAAATACAGGTTGGAAAACGATTCCTGTATATCCGCCATTTTGTTTGTTAAAATAGATGAGATAGTGAGTTGAAATTTTGTACACGCATTTTTTTATTTTTACGGTTTTACAAGTTTACAAAAAAAGAAGATTTTTCCTATTTTAAAACTTTGAAATCCGTTTAAAAAAGACAAAGTATTTTGACTATTAACAAAGACAAAACTGTTAAAAAACAAAATTGAATTTGTAAACGTAAAATTTCTTTTTCTGTGTTTTAAAGCGACATTTTCTTTTGGTTTGAGATTTTAAAATTTATGAAACCTCACTGTAATTAATTCATGTCTTAAAAAATATTTTGATATAAAATTATCGGATTTTGAAATGATTTGTTTTTAGGTGATTAGTTGCTTTAAACAATTTTAGACCTATAAATAATATTTTAAGTTTTTATATAAGTCCGTTCTCCTTTAACCCACAGAAAAAATAAAACATTTTATTCTCATTTCACTAAATTCCGTGTTAAAATAGTTACTGAGTTTCCCAGTTTATTGAGGAAAATTGCGTGGTTATAAGTAGCGAGCTCTGGTTGTGAAGGCTATAAACACAGGCGACGATGTGTTAACCATACTTTAACCGATTGAAAAGTCATCTATTTAGGCTCTTCATATTGTGTTCGACTAATGTTGTCTCAACTATAGTTAAAAATGTTAGAGAGATAAATGAAAATATAGGAAATAAACTTTGGTTTTAATACACTTGTAAAACACATACAAATAATCGTGTACTAAATCTGAATTTAATATCTTATTTATTGAAAAAGTTTTACTTTTTGTAAAAAAAATGGCGGACAACTAAGTTTTTCAATCCTAAGTTTATATGTACTTTGTCCTTTAGAACACGTATTGAAAGTAACATTATACAACTTTAAAAACAAAACAATTTATTTTATCCAGTGACAAGATGGTCGTTTACTTGAAACACACAAAACTAAAGTCATTTGGTAGCCAGAATGAACCGGTTTTATGATAAAATAGTGGACTGACTGAGTGAAGGGTACAGTGAAGTGAGCATCGTGCTTCATCATGTCGGAACCGGATAACTATGACGATGAGGTGAGTTACAAAATGTAATGTATAATTTAATTTTTAATTTGTAGTTTATGTTCGCGATACATTAACTAGCAATTAATTAAAGTTGCATATTGTCAGCTGTTAATTAATTAATTAAATCAAATGGGTCATTATGATTTCTTAATGGAGTGCTAGTTGTTCTGCTTTGATTAAAGTATATTTTATTTATATATGTAAGCGTTTAAATATAACAGAATGTTTTGTCATATGTTTTATAATTGCAGGTTTTTATTTTGTCTCAAGTATACTATACAAAGTGAAGAGTGATAAAAGAATGGTTCAGGAATGATTGGGGAAAAAACAAAAAATGATCACTGTAGAATTAAGCGCTTGATTTTAATTAGGACTATAATATACGTTTTCTCCAAAGGCATGTTTATGGTGCAGTCGAAATTATTTTAAGGCCTAATTTTTAATACGATACCCATGGTTAATTTTTACTTGTTTATAGAGAATTGCAGAACTGAATTTTCTGTAACGTTTAATGTTGGTAAGATTAAGATAATGTTTTATTTGATTTTGGGGATGGAGGAGTAGGATTTGTGTAATGTTTTTACAAGCACAATATAAAGAATCTTATTAGAAAGGATTATACAGTGTGGATTTAAAGTTTCTCTCCAACCCTATTTTTTGCAAATTTTACATCTGATTTTGTTTGAATTAATACCACCCATAACAAATAACACTAACGTTTTAAGTGTTTGGGCATTTTAGAGGATGTAGGAATAAACGTACAAACTTAATGCATAGGTTGTCTTGCAACATATCGTTTAACACTCTAAGTAAGCCCTTGAAAGACATATCAAAGAAAATCCATAGTTTTTGTTGTTGTATTTTAAATTGAATTCTCATACTTATTTGAAAAATTATCTTTATCTCTAAAAAATAATTAATGCTATTTTTGCTTCACAAATACCATTATTCTTCAATTTGTGTGTCCTAAAAATTCTTTAAACAGTTTTGTAAGCTTGACGTAGGGTCAGGTTGTGAGGAGATGAAAAGAGGTCTAGGGAACGTGAAGTAGTTCTTGAAATAGAGGTATTCGAGCCGGGAGGCGAATGGTACAGTACGGTAGAGGAAGGATTTTCGACTCGGGAAGGATGTGAGGCTTTTTGACGCGGAATGGTGGCAAGTTATAGTGTTTTTTCGAGTAATTTAGAGTACAACTTACATTGGGGCTCTAGGATCGCCAGGAGCTGGGTTACGGAGATAGACGGGACGAATTGGGATATGGATCAAGCGAGGGAAGGAGTAGGAGATCTCGGCTGAGATCCGCTTGGAACGTGATTGCCTCCTGGCCTTCTGACGGTTGATTCGTCGCTCTCTAGTTCCCTTGATGGTGACGTTAACAAGCTACTTCTTTCTACCTTCTTGTCTTTTAGTAATTGTTCACTTACTTCTAAATATTTATCTTTGTTTTATTTTTTAGGATATTCATTAATTGTATTCCTAGCACACTACTAATCTCGTATAGTTTATGATAATTTTGTATTTGAAAGTAGCCATGCAATTGTTTACAACTTCTGTTACTAAAACGCCTGCTTATAGAAACATTAACTTTGTTTATTATTCTATATAATATCTAATTAAATAAAAAGTCTAATTGTATTTGTTGTGTTTTGTACAGTTTTCGTTTCAAATAGCACCAAAAAATATAAACTTACAAGTTTTATAAGACATTTTGACACGCCTAAAACGTTATTGAGATTGGAGTTGTCAAGCTTATCAGTTGATTGCTGTATTCGTTGCCATGGAAACGAAAACACAGCTCTCAAACTTAATGTCTCAATACGTACAAAGTGTTTTCACCAAAATGTTCTACACTTTATGAAGGGGTTTAACATTTTATAAGGATATTAAACATGTTTTATCATATTTGCATAATACGTAGGCTTTTACATAGATATAAGGAGATGCATTAGTTGTGGATTATTACTTTTTCATTCATCTTTCAACAATGCTTTGTAGCAGTTTATTTTAAAATGCAAATTTTTCAGTTAAATTATTATTCTACGTGTCGTATAATATGCAAGTTGAAGAATAGGCTTATTTTTTAGTTAAAGATGTACCCTGGAAAATAAAAATGATTATAATAAAAAATGCAGGTTTTGTAAAAATATTTAAAAAATATATATATATTGTGTGTGTGTGTGTGTGTGTGTGTGTGTGTGTGTGTGTGTGTGTGTGTGTGTGTGTATGTGTGTGTGTGTGTGTGTGTGTGGGTGTGTGTGTGTGTGTGTGTGTGTGTGTGTGTGTGTGTGTGTGTGTGTGTGTGTGTGTGTGTGTGTATGGGGCAGGGATTAGTCCAGTAGGCGTTCACTGGAAACACTTCTCTTTCTGAGGTCTTACCCGTCATCTTCATTACTTCCCATTCTCGTTCTGGTGTATTTTTTCATCACTTTTCTCAGCCCTTACACCACTTTCACTATTCTTCATCACTTTCACTCTTTCCTACTATGTCTTCATTGCCCCCTTTTTACTTCTGTTTTCAGCCCAACTCTAAAATGTAAAGCGCACGTGCTAATAGTGTGAATTGGACCGGGCAAAAGGTATTGCGTATGAAGACTGAGGGATACTTTGTAACCTCTGAGGGTAATTAGCCTTACCCGACCTCGAGAGGTTCAGGTTGGGACATCATTTCAAAAAACTACGTTTTTTAAGAGAGGAAACTTCACACAAGACTCAATGAGTTTCATATGGACATAATAAACTGTGAAAAAATATTACACAAACTCTCTTACTTTTTCATCCCCATAACAAAATGAAACTAATCAAAATTAGTTTTCATTAAAAATGTCTTAAAGTTGTAAATGAAAAAGTGAATATGACTCGTAGACACTGTAAATTAGATCCCAAACTGTCTTCGCTTTTTATCATAAAAATGTTGTCAGCGAAAGTCGTATTCCACTAAAATTTGAACGAAATCGGTAGAGCTAATTTTGAGAAATTCAATATTTTTAAAACAGTCCTTTGGCCGATTACGTATTTTTTTTTCTACCAATAATTCTCTAACAGGTATTTTTGGAGACATGATTACTAATACATTTTGAGGGGTTCTTAGAGGCTTAAGCGAAATTTGATCAAAATCGATAGGGCTGATTTTAGGTAATTAATTATTTTATAACATCCCTAAGACAAATTTTTGGTGTTTACAAATAATTCAGTAAGCGGAAGTTTAGAAAGTTGGCGACCAATACGTATTGTGCGGCTTCTTAGAAGCTTAAGAAATTTTTTATCAAAATCGTGAGAGCCGATTTTGTGTAATTAATTATTTTATAACAGCTCTAAAGCTGATTTTTGGTTTTTGTCGATATTTCACGAACCGTAAGTTTTAGAGATGGCCATCAATACGTTTTGTGTGTGTTTTTAGAGACTTAAACAAAATTTGATCAAAATCGATTGAGCCGATTTTGAGAGATCGGAGTTTTGTGATTTTTATTACAGCTACCCCTAAAGTGACTGTTCAAAATAATGAGAAAGTCCCAATATATGTTAAAAATGTGACCACATGCCAAATTTCATTAAAATGGGTTTACACGTTTGTGCTGTATAACCCTGCACATATTACAAATAGACAAACATCACTAGAAAATCCTCAAAATTGATATAAGTGTAAAAAAACTCGATATCAATGTTTTGACCTATCACATAACTTCCTAGTATGTATATGTGAGAAAATAAAAACTACATAAATGCGAAAAACGAGGGAAGACAAACATACAATGTCTTGAGGAACATTCAGTAGATGCAATTGAATCATTGAATCCACAGACAATAATAGAATATAAGGTAAAGATGGACGACAATACAGTGGAAAATAAATAGTTGACAGAAATGCGGATATTCCAGGCAGTTGAAAAGATGTAGGGCAGGAAAACTATGCCAGACGAGATGGAGCAGAGGGGGTGATCAATCAACCCAATGCGAAATAAATTGTTTAGAAACTTCCTGGACAATTTTATTAGTAAGAAAATAAATCTTACCTATAGTCTAATAAATAATTAGAGTTTTAAGAAATTATAGATTGGTTTTAACACATCTTAGGTGGGGAAAAGTCAATGTACAAAGTTGTATTTCAAGTGGGCTCAAAACAAGAGGTGAAATTTATTCCATCGTGTTTTCGCAGAGTAGAACCATATATATATATATATATATATATATATATATATATATATATATATATATATATATATAACTTTATAAAACATCTTGACCATTTTCATTACTCTTAAGATTTATGTTTTTTCATGGCCATAATTTACAGCTGTAGATTATGACTGGAAAATAGAAAGTAAAAGATAATGGGCTTACAGTGGTATCACGTCCCCGGGGAAAATACCCTCAGGGATATTGACCACTAAAAATACGTTTTATAAAAATAAATGGTCCAAAAACATTACATAAATATTCTCACTCATCCATGAAATGAAAATTAACCAAAATTATTAGGTGCGCATGTATACAATTACACCGCTTCTCAAATTAAAATCAGCAAAAAAAAAAAAAAAAAAATATTGCTCTGTAATAAAATGCGTAAGTTTTCAAAATCGACTACAGATCGTACAACATCCAATGAGCCTTGTGGTTAATAAAAATTTGAAAGAAATAATCCCCAAACTACAAACTCCAGAAATAGTTGAAAAATTATTTAATTGGCAAAAAGGATATGTATTTTTTCAAAGAATGCGTACAAACAGATTTTTTGTTTGTGATATTAGTTTTGGTTCATTTTTGGGTTGAATGAGTGAGAAAATTTGTGCAGAAATTTTGGACGATTTATTTGTATACTATGTTCCTTAAAAATAATTTAAAAGTACTATGTAAAGTACTTAACATTAAAGTTTATGGAATACAAAATTTATCTCCTGTTGATTTTAGCTAATGTAGGTTTTCGGGGACGACTTTTTAATGTCATTTCCACCACTTAAAGCTGCGACCGTAAACGTTGTCCCCCTTTGACTTTTATTGTTTAACATGATGTTTTTCATGCATAAAATTATCGTTTCTGTAAACAATTTTTGTTATACATATTTTTATTGAACCATTTCTTGTTAGAATACTAGCGTAGAGATTTGACTTTATTATGAACCACTTTTCTCAGTACGCCTTGAGTTCCATATGTGATAATAAACGGTGCAATCATATAGCACAAACTTATTATGAACAAGACACTTTGATCAGTGCTCCATGAGTTTGATATGCACCTAATTAAGGATACAAAAACATTGCACAAACTTCTCACTCTTTCATAACAAAATAAAACTGGACGTCTCTAAAAATATCAAAAAGTTGTAAATGAAAAAAAATGAATATGATTCGTGGAGACCGTAAATAAGAGTCCAAACTTAGCTCGCTTGTGTCATAAACACGTGATCATCGTAAATCGTATTTCAGAAAATTTGAACAAAATCGGTAGAGATAATTTTGAAAAATTAAGTATTTTATAATAGTTGCATGTACGACTGTTTTTTTTTACTGTTAATTCACAAACCGGGATTTTTGGAGAGATGACGAACAATATTTTTCGTCTACAGTTGTTGACAAAGTGGTATTTTGTTCATTTAAATTAGCTGATTTCTCAACAGTTTTACTTTGCCCACTACTTTGCACACTCCGAATGGCAACCGAACAAAACGAAATTTAGGTTAAGTTTATTTGAATTGATTTATAATATACGGGAAATATCCCTTACGTAGGTTAGATAATTCTTATATGTAAAATAACATAAATAAACAACAAAACAACGTTTTAAAGTTGAAAAAGGAAGTAATTATTCATAAAGATGATTGACAGTGTATGTACACGGAGAGTTTTTTTTTCGTTTGCCGAGTTTTGAAGTTAGCAATCCCGTTTCCTCAACAATACACCTAAGTTATTTGTAATATTCATAAATAACCTCAGTTTTGACGTGAGAACTTCTACTCAGTGTTGATTGTGTTGTTTAGCACTACTGCTATATTTTGTGTAGTTAGTTTTAAAATATGGACAGTTCAGATTTTAAAATAATCTGAAAAATAAGAAAAATACGGTTATTAAAGATCGAATTGTAATCGATTGTTTGTTTGAACACTATTGTATTAAATTGATGTTTTATTAAATTGTGTTACTGCTGCAGTATGTATTTTATTTGTCACAAAATAACAACTGTAGACAAAGTATAATGTGCAATTCGTGAGCAAAGTGTCTTTTTTGAACTCGATGAAATTGACGCACGAGGCAAGCCTCGTGCGTCAACATTTTTCTCTCGTTTAAAAAAGTGCCACTTTGCTCACTAGTTGCACAAATAACTATTGTCTGGGCTCTACCAATACAATAACATTTCCTACAAGGCAACCAACTTTTGAGCATAACTTTTAATGGATCTATAAGTATTACATTGTATGATGGGATAGGGTAAGTATTAAGATGGCGTCAATCGATATGCCTTTGTAGAAGAACAAATATATTTCTACCACATCAGTTTACATATTATATTTTACATACTCGAAGCACTTTTAATTACCATGTTCAATTGAACAATAAAACAATGCAATATTGCACATATTTTATGTAAAATGAAATTGGTTTTAGTTATATTGAATTAATATTTTTAAAAAAACCAGTTTTCTGACCTTATAAGGAAAAATATCTTGTAATTGTGTGTCTAAAAATAATATAAATTTATAATTTGACTCGTACAGGTAGCACGTAGAAACTGTTCAAGACTTGAAGTGAAGAGAATAAATGTTTATGATATAAACACTAAAACACTCACGTAGCAAGTTCTGTATTTATTTTATTATGCTACAAATACGTCCAATTTGCGTCATCGCAACCGTGTTTTCATTTTACAGAGTTATAGGTTAGGGTGGGGTTGTTTTATTTTATTGTTACGAAAAGTAAAATGTAATATTTGAACATCTGCTATTTTTTTGTGTATGGAAGGGGGGTGGGGAAGAATCAGAGGTAAATAGACACTAGGAGGGGTAATTTCTAATATTTTCATTGAGAAACTTGTAATAAGAATAATTGTTAACAAGATAAGAGTAGAATAATATTAGAATACAAAGTCTTAGGCCCCCTACCAGTAGTTATTTTTTAAAGGCGTTTCAACGACAAAATCACCATCATCAGTGATATACGAGCTACGATAACTGAATAATAACTGGTTATACTTATAGTTACAGTTTAGCTTTTACATCACTAATGATGGCGATTTTGTCGTCGAAACGCCTTTCAATAAACTAATTTTTGTGTGAGAATTTGTATACAAGTTTTATTCTACTAGTTATACGATCATCTCACATGAAAAGCTCATGATTTATTTATAAGACATTCAAGAATTATTGTGCGATGATTTTCTAATTTTATTTTATTTTACTTAAACTAGTGACAACCTTTTTTTATGTCATCTAAACGTTTTAGGTCATATTAAAGTTTTTTTTTTTTTTTTTTTTTTTTTTTTTTTTTTTTTTTTTTTTAATAAACGGCTCTAATAAATTTTTCAGGTCTGCACTTTTATCTTTCTAACCACTATATAAACCCGGAGCCCTTAATTTTGGCTTAAAGTTAATAACAAAATCGTATTTAGAGTACCAAAAACATTGAAAAACACTTCCAATGTTGTATGAATGTTATTAAAATTTTGGTACCTTTTCAACCAAGGAATAAATTGATAGTCAACCATTTTGAAAATTAAAAGATACAAATTGAAAAGTTGATAAATCTGTACGATTTGATTTCCACTGAAGTGTAACCACATAATTATCGTTTTTAACAAATGTTAGACATTGTTAAAAAATGAAAAATTCACATCTGTCGTACTTAAATATTTGTTTTTTTATCCACATTTTTTTAGCACATAACTGCTATTCGAGAGAGTCTTGAATATCGATTTAGCTAACTAGATTGTTTGGAAAAATTTCGTTTAAAAATAAAAACACTTTATTCAGGTGGTATATGTTATAATTTTTACAATTAATTGGGAAATATTCAACTATTTAAATAACATATGTATTTAAGTTTATTGGTATTTAATATTGAGCAAACAAAGTTTATGAAATATAGTAAAACAAAATATATAATAGTTATCAGTTGGAATATATTGTAACCATAATATGTTATATGGAATTAAATATTAAAAAAGAAATATAATACAATTTATTCAAATATAATTTTATAAAATTTTTTACTCAATCATAACAACTTTATTGCTTTAAAGTACAGTGTACATAAGCAAGATGTTGACCATTTACAAAAATAACATATTTTATGACATTGTTCGTTTTTATCCTTTGTTTTTTCCAATTAACTTTTTTTGGTGTCTTTATAATACTTACAAAAATATTTTTATACAATTATAACACGTAATACAATTTTAGGAATCGAAGTAACCAAAATATATGAACTACAATAATATCAGTACATTTACAAACGAGTTAGTTATTTGAAGATATTTTACCAGACTAATTTATTACATTAAATTTAAAATAGATTTTTAAAATTTTAGGCTATACATAACAAAAAGGTAGATATTTTCCATTAAATATTAAATTACTAGATGTTTTTGCTTAACATTATTTGAAAATAAATGAAATATTAAAGTTGTAAAATGATTCCCAATTGTGTGAAATTATAACATTACATATGGAAAAAATGCGTACCTATTTTTTAATAAGATTTTGAATTTACGTGAATCACTCTTTGCAAGAAATAAACATAAGATAAAGTGCTATTAAAAACGTTTAGAAGGATGCTGTAATGCAAAGTAAAATTTTGTGTACAACTACGCACAGTTTGAAAAAAAAATTGTAAATTTTTGAAATAGGCTATTTTGTTTTTGTTGCCGGAGTTTTGTTAGAAAAACTGTAGATAAAAAAAAATTAAAGTGTTTATAAACATTGCTTGCATCATCGTTACATTGTACGTGGATAAATTGCACACCTATCCGCAATAAAATTTCAAATAGCAGTAAATCACTTTCATGAAAAAATAAACAAATCGTGAAGACGCTATTAAAATCGTCTCGAACTACGTTGTAATAAAACGGTAAATTTTCTGTACAATTTCAATAAACACAGTTGGAGAAAAATGCTGTTTTGTAAACAATTTGTTTTTGCTACCAGAGTTTTGAGACACTCTGTAGATAGAACATGTAAAGTGTTTGTTTCATCTTATACATCCGTAATATAACTGAACATTACTGTCTTCGGACTTTTTTGCAGCACTTTGTTTTTGTTTATAGCCGCATCTAAAACCCCTTATGCGGGACGTTGGTGTCAAACTTATCATGTTCTCTAAAGCTCCAATGATAGAAGCAAGCTGATGGGATATTTTTTATTTAAACTGCAAGTTGTCATGTCTGAACCATTTTTATTATAACAGAAATCAAATTTTAATATACTAGCAGGACGTATTATAATTGTCTATGTAAGATAAATTATATATTAATAATACCACACTTCACCATTTGTAATAATTTGCACAGTTAATCATTTCAGTTCTGTTACTTTGATACATAATGATATATTTCCGTTTGAGATTATTAACAAAACTCTTTCTTTCTTTACGAAGTAATAATTTTCAATATTGAATACAGTACAATGTACGACAACTGAAAAGCTCTGAAGTGAGACATAAAATAGGATTGCATGGAATCAACGTCAAAGCAGTCAAATAAAAGCTATCTTTAAAAATATCATCCCTTTTATTTGGGTTGTAAAATATACACAAGCTCAACGTCAAAACCAATCGTAACCTGAAATTGTACTCGATTAAAGAAAATGGAAGGAGGGAAGGCTGTCAATTTATGCGATCACGTGACACATAGTCGCCTTGAACTGTTGTAAAATCGATCAACAATCGTGGTTTATAATATCAGTTTTAATAGGGTTTTGTAATTTAATATTATTAAAAAGCAAAGTTAGGTATTTTGTTTTATAATTATTATTTTCTTTAGGAACACTGATATTAATTTGTTTTTTAATATTGAGCATCTAAATTAAAATGACGTGAAGCAGGTACTTTATCGATCTATAATTTTTGTTCCATAGTTTATAATTTAGTAGTGTTCAGTTAAGAATTTTTAAAATGCTGAAGCAATATATTTGTGTGGTTATTTTACCAAAGCACTGTAATATTCATCTGATGGCCTACTTTAAAAATTGGATTGTTAATATCAAATGAAAGTGCACCTTTATAATAATTTGGAAGTCTGAACTTCATGTTTATTTCACGATTCATTGCTTTTCGATTTCTTTCTGCGTTTTTTCATCGACCAGTAAAGTGTTCAATGGTTTCCACACTGTCTTTCTGCGACCGGTATTTTGTTTTTTACTGTCTAAAACTTAGAATATCTGAGCTCACACACTATTGTCACAAGCAATAAGCCATATATAACTTTTGAGAGGTGTAAGGAATAAACTACAAATAAAAATAACTATACAGTATGTACATTTAAGATGTTGATTTTGCCGATAAAAAATTCAGACCCAATTGTCACACGTTAACAGTATAAACTGTATAGTTTTTCGTGGTACTTAACTAGAATCTTAAGATTGCTACAACCTCGCCACCGGGATATTACTAAATACAGAGCACCATCTTGGAAGATATATAAACTATATTTAACTAATTTTTGTACTTGCTGCTCACAGTCCGTTTTCTTTCTTTTTTTTTTTATTGGTTACGTAGTTTCGCCTAAGAAAGAAAACGGACTGTGAGCAGTAAGTACAAAAATTAGTTAAATATAAATACAACCCATCTAGTAAGGCAATCAATAATCATATATAAACTGTTTAGTTTTGTGAAATGTAAGCAATCAATCACAACTCAGCGTGAATCCGCACAGATAAAGTAAACACTATACAAGTTAATCTACAAATAATTTAATACAGCTGTTATAAATTCTCAAACAATACGGATTTGAGACTTTAAACTGTTTAATTGTGAGAGATGTAAGCAGTCCATCGCAATAAAGCGAATCCGCACAAAAAAGTTAACACTATTTAAGTTAACCTAAAAATAATTTAAAATAGTTGTTGTCAAACCTGAAATAAAACAAAAAAAAACAAAACAAAACGTGTTTGAGATTTTAAACAGTTTAATTTTGCAAGATGCAAGCAGTCCATCACAACACAACGTGAATCTGCAAAAAGAAAATAAACACTACATAAGTTAATCTAATAATATTTTTAAACAGCTGTTATAAATTATTTAACGAAATTATAAAACAAAACGAATATAAGAATTTAAACAGTTTAATTTTGCAAGATGCAAGCAGTCCATCACAACACAACGTGAATCTGTAAAAATAAAATAAACACTACATAAGTTAATCTAATAATATTTTTAAACAGCTGTTTTGAATTATTTAACGAAATTATAAAATAAAACCTATATGAGAATTTAAACAGTTTAATTTTGCAAGATGCAAGCAGTCCATCACAACACAAGGTGAATCTGAAAATATAAAATAAACACTACATATGTTAACCTAATAATATTTTTAAACAGCTGTTGTAAATTCTTTAACAAAATTACAAAATAAAACGTATTTGAGAACTTAAACCACCCATGCAACCATCATGGTACTTACTCAACCCTTTCAATGTAGTACCTTCTAAATGTAATGTAAGTTGGTCTCTTCAGCTTTGTAGGAAATGTATTGTATTGGTGTCAAAATATACGTAATAGAGGGTGAGTTCGTTTAAAAACTGTTGATACAAAGGTTTTCTGGCCCTTGTAATTGTGTATGGCACTATTTTTTTAACGTAGGCAAGGACCTAATGAGCCTTGTAGATGTGTATACGAGTATATTAAACATTCTCTACTCGCTTCGCTCGTATCAGTGTCTAGGCCTTAGAGGGTCTCAACATTTTAAATACGTTGATAAGCCTCCACTCAGGTGACTGGATACAAATGTCACATTTCCTTGTGAGGTTAGGATACGAAATTACATTTTTGATAGTAAATTCACTATTTATTATTTTAGAGATTTTGTTTATTTAATTACATACAGAATTTAAATCTACAAATTTTTATCAATTTAGTATGTTATATGTTGTAACGAGATATGGAAAAAAAATCATATATCAGAAAATGTCTCTAAACTATTTAGAATTGTATATATCGCACTAATTATAAATCACTTTTTCTGAATTTCAATAGGGTCCTATATGAGCATACTAGTCTCGTGAATCAAATTTCATATTCGTTTCTTTTTTTTTTTGTGTCAACTCGTGCTTACTTACAAACGACAACGATAACCCAAGGCTACTACGTTATGATATAGCGTTTCACTTTTTTATGATTTAGATTTATCACTTGAAAATGAGAGTTGATTTATACTCTCGAAACGTCCTTTATTACTTTACATACAAATGATTGCACGCGTCCATTTACACCGTATTAAGATTATAATAAGTTTTTTAATTTTATAAAACTACATTTCCAATATTTTCTGCACTGTCCATTATCCTCTTCATTTATTTAAATAAAAACATGTAGAAATATTTTACTATACATTGCTATAAACTACCATCAGGTTAATAATGACAGCATTACGTCACTACAAAAAGACAAAAGATATGGCAGTAGAAAAATTAATTTCAATTAAATCGACGGAAATAAAAGATTGAAATCATACTTTTAGTTGAAAAGACACGTGTTCTATAATTACACATAAAAGTTACATCAGTGTTACACATATTTGAATCTTTGTAAATAGTAAAAAAGCTTTGAAAAAGAACTGTACCTTTTTTCCTTTAGACAAGGAGTCTAAATTAAAAAGCTACTTTTGTAAATTATCAGTTAGGGGTTGGATTTCAATAATTCAATTCAGTTTTCAGCGACGAGCAACCCTACGCATGACGTGTATCATCGATTTCACAGGTACTTGACCTGAAGTTATCCGTTGTTCTTATAAAGGTACATTTAATCTCTCTACAATCCTGGAAATAGATTACGATTTACAATTAAACACTGCAATAAACATAGACAACTTTTAACTTTAGTAACATCATATCCGGTGGATTTAAAATGTGTACTGTTTTAATTAAAATTGGTTTATTTCAGTTTTAATATTTCCTAAATAATATTAATTCAAAATTAAATTTAATTTAAGAAAAGTGTGTAATTCATTAATTACCGATGAGTTTATTTCGTTTTATAAATAAAGAAAATGAAAAATTTAGGGCCAAATATATGTTTCGTGTTTTAATTATTATGTTTTGTAAAAATGTACAAAAAATATAATTTTTGTAATTTCTAAACTTTTCCCTTTTGCTTTAACTATGAGAGAAATGTCTCGAACTTATAAAGAAATGATTAATTTCATAATTAATCTTTTTCATCAATAGTTGGAAAAAGGAGACACAAAATCAAGCACTGACACTGAACTTACTATTAAAAAAAGGATGTTCGAATAATGTGTGACACCGCCATGTTACCATTTAAATAAACTTATTATAATAATATCTAGGATCTATATACTTAGTTTGAGTACAATCTTCTCCCAATCCTAGCATTTTCTTATTGTTTATATTTGGTGACGCGTTTCGGAGTTCCTTCATCTTTGAGACCAAACAACGTGAACCCGCACAAATAGATTTAACACTATATAATTTAACCTTGAAATAATTTAAAACAGCTGTTATAAATTCTCATACGAAACAAAAGAATAAAACATATTTGAGTATTTATAAAAGCTGTTAGAAATATTTTTTTGTAACATATTATTTTCTCGTAACAAGCATGTTATTTAAATTATCAATTACGAAATAATTGTTTCCAAAGGAAATTAATAATTTTCGGCAAATTTGGAGTTAAAACTGTTTAATTTGAAACATCAACCATTGAAATAGGCGTAACAATCTACGCTACTAACGCAGACATTCGTTAGTGAATTAAATATAAGACTAGTAGTTTCCAATTACAAAATTAAAATAGTTTTGAATAACAATAAGTCATATAAACCATTAACATCAATAAGCCAAAAATAAAGTAAACGCTATACAGTATGTACAGTTGTCATTAACTTTTGCGAGATAAAAAAATCAGATCGAATTGTCACACATTAACAACAAACTATATAAACTGTTTATTTTGACAAAATCTAACCAATAAATCACAACACATCGTGAATATCCACAAATAAATTAAGCATTATATAAAGTTAACCTAAAAATAACTTCTTGTTCTCAGTCCGTATTATAGTTATGGCTACAGCGCTGTTTCGCCGAACACTGTCGGCTTCGTCAGGCCCGCACAAACACATAAACACGTAACACAACACAACACTAACACATATAAAATCAGTGTATGATTCGTCGTACATACAGTAAATAATAAATTTGTTCGTGGCCACATTATAAGGTCTTACTTGTCTAGCTGCAGGTATGGTACTGGATGTATACAGCAGTTATCAGTATGATACTGATAATTAAGTTTAGTTGAAATGAAACATAGACATGTTTGCAGTGTTTATTTAATTTTAATATTGGTTATTATATCATATATAAGGTTGGAAGAAAAGTTCAGTTCGTCGTTTAACAAGTTGTCTGGGTTGTTCTTATATTCTTTATAGTATATTTGGAATTCTTCTAATATATCCATTGTTGTGCCTTTATTGGTTTCGTGTAATATTTGCAAATTTGTGTTTATGTCCGTGTAAGTGTGGTCCTCATTAACTAGGTGTTCAGCATAATTTGATTTTTGTCTGTCTGTTGTTGTTTTTTTTTATGGTTAGGTAAATGTTCCTTGAATCTAGTCTTGATTACATATATATTAAACAGTCCAAGGTAACACATTATACTTTATAAAACTTCTTGTTGTAAATTCTCAAAGAAAACAACAAAATAAAACTAATTTGAGAATTTATAACACATGATTCAAATTTTTGTTGTTGTGAAACATGTTATTTACCTATAATAATCATGTTAATTAAACGATAAAATATTACAAAATAAGTGTTTCCAAGGAAAATGAATAATTTTCAGAAAATTTGCTGGAGATACTGTTTAATTTGACACCTCAATGATTAAAAGCGACCCTTTAGTCAAGTAATACACGACTAGCGCAAGCACTCCTTAGCAAATTAAATACAAAATAGTAGATACAAAGTAATAAGTGAGATCTAGACTGCATTAACAGAGAGTCAACTCAACATTATTTCACTTCACAGATCCTTATCGAAGACTCTTTTGTAATCCTGTAGTACAAGCCAATTACATTTCACAGTTTGACTCAATCCAATCTTGAGATGTTTAACCTCAATCTCATCTGAATCAAAGGTTTTCATTGTAGTTTCTACGTCATACGATTTGAAATATAATTGTTATAGTACAGAGGATGAAGGAAGAATTGTCGAATCTGTATTCTATCTTGTATTTTTACTCATATTTGAAATTACTGCCTTTAGTTATAGTTGATGGTGGAAACTATTTGCAAACAGTTTAAAATCTATGATCAATAGATTAAAATATTAAGATTTGTAAACTATAACATATGAGTGTGCACTCAATTTAATTTCAAAACCAATATTTTTCAGATTTGTATAAGTGGGGCATGATTTTCGACACTTTAAATTTTTTCTAAATATTAATTTTTTCTACAAATAAACATACATATTCCTAATCAGAATAACTTCTAGTTTTATTTGATACCCCACACATAATAACTCCAGAAACCTTTTTATCAACTCTATAGATTTGACCCCTTAACTACCCGAAGGTCGTTTTTTTGTTACCGCTATATTTTTCCTATATATAGGGCAATACAAAAATATAAATACAAAGTTTGAAATATATATGTTTTATCATTTTGTCTGTGTAGATTGGTTGCGACTTACAGATAGACAGACGGATAGACATGCTCCTGAAATTGTAAGGTTTTACCTATGGACCTTAAAAATAAGATATGGCCAAAATATGCCTACATATAAAATTCTATTAAAATCGGTCCTCACGTTTGTGTTGAAAATCACTATACATGCGACAGATATAATGCTAAAAAAAAGATTTTGTCTACAGTTGTTGACAAAGTGGCATTTTCTTCATTTAAATTAGTTTGTAAAACATCTGATTTCTCAACAGTTTCACTTTGCCCAGTACTTTGCTCACTCCGAATGGCAACTGAACAAAACGAAATTTAGGTTAAGTTTATGAATTGATTTATAATATACAGGAAATGTCCCGTATGTATGTTAGATTAATTCTTACATGTAAAATAAAATAAATAATCAACAAAACAACGTTTTAAAGTTGAAAAAGGAAGTAATTATTCATAAAGATGATTGACAGTGTATGTAACGGAGAGTATTTTTCGTTTGCCGAGTTTTGAAATTGGCAATCCCGTTTCCTCAACAATACACCTAAGTTATTTGTAATATTCATAGATAACCTCAGTTTTGACGTGAGGTTGAACACTATTGTATTAAATTAATGTTTTATTAAATTGTGTTACTGCTGAAGTATGTTTTTTATTTGTCACAAAATAACAACTGTAGACAAAGTATAATGTGCAATTCGTGAGCAAAGTGTCTTTTTTGAACTCGATGAAATTGACGCACGAGGCAAGCCTCGTGCGTCAACATTTTTCTCTCGTTTAAAAAAGTGCCACTTTGCTCACTAGTTGCACAAATAACTATTTATATCACTCAGGGGAATTAAAACGAATATATTAGAAAATAAACAGAAAAGATTCATTTGAACAAAGTCGATTTATTGACCGCTTAAGGTTACTTTAAAGTCACTTAAAGGTTTCAGTCGGAGAAGGAATGTCTGCACGGGATTGTTAGTGGCTTTATCGACTGCTCGGGACATTTAACTTTCATGTGACAGTTGGTTTTCTCTCCAAGAATTTATTTGTTTGTCACATTTTGGCAACAAACTGTGCTTTCCACTGTTCTATGAACGGAATTTTAAAGTTGGGCATCTCTGTTACATTCCTACATTCCAGTATTTCGGGGATTGGGGAAGGGGCGGTATACCCCCCCCCACTGTGATCACTTTGAACAGAAAAATGGTTTTCATAAGCATATTACATATTGCAAATGCGTACTGTGTAATATATATTATTTGTAGAGTGTAAATTGTATAGTATTTTGTTTATATTTAAAATAAAAAAATAATATTTGTAGGAGTTACTGTGAATTAAGAAAAAAATATTTATTTATAGCAGTATAAACATGCACAAATGATTACACTGTATAATCACGAATTGTGTATTGTTTTAAAAAGATAAACAAGTTTATGGAACCATCAATGTACTTACCCAGCCCTATCATATAATATAATACAAGCAGATCCTTTAGATGTATTTTTAAAAAGTTGGTATCTTTGCTTTTTTAAAAATTGTTCAAATGTATTCAATTGATCAAGAAGTCTTATCCGGTAGAACATGGTTCTATACACTCCAATATAATCAAATACAAAAATTGACAGTGATGTATTACTGGTGACTTAGCATATTATCCAAATTTAGACACCATCACAATACAAACAACTTATGTTAATTCCAGGACAACATACAAAGAATGTTGACCTGCTGCATTTCAACAGTGAAATTAACATCGAAGTTTTTCGTCAATTTGACTTCACAACTCTAACAGTTTGTTGTTCTTGTGAAAAAGTATTTTATTTAAAATTTAAGGCTCAAATGATACTGGGCACTTTGATGACTTATGACTTCGTCAGCACTAGCTAAGGGTATTTTCCCTGGGGGTGTGATGCCACTGTTATATTTTACTCTAGGTTTTCCAGCTCTCATTAATCTACAGCCGTAAATTATGGCCACGAAGAAATATAAACATTACTTTTGAGAGAAATAAAAATTTTCGAGGTGTTATACAAATGTTTATGTATCTAAATATATCTGTTTCTACTCTACAAAACACAGTGGACTAAATTTCATCTATAGTTTTATGTCCAGTTGTATTAAATACTATGTACTTTTATTTTCCCCCACTTAAGATGTGATAAAACTATGCTAAATTATAATGATGTATTAGAATATACGTAAGGATTATTCTCCTACTAATAAAATTGTCATGAAAGTTTCTAAAACATTTATTTTGCATTGGGTTGATTGATCACCCCTCTGTTCCATCTAGTATGGCATCGCTTTCCTCCCCTACCTGCCCTACATCTTTTCAACTACCTGGAATATCCGCATTCTGTCAATTATTTATTTTCCACTGTGTATTGCCATTTACCTTCACCTCATATTCTATTATTGTCTGTAGATTCAATTGACCCTACTAAACGTTCTTCAGGGTATTGTATGTTATGCCTTCCCTCGTTGTTTGCATTTTCGGTATGTTATCTTAGTTATTAATTATTCCTGTATTGCATTACGAACTACTAATTTAAATTAGTTTAAAAGCCTTGTCAACAGTATTTTTATATGCAATTTCATATGTATATGTATGAATATATATATCCGTATAGTGAATGTATTTTTCTGTTACGTATACCACGCCAGAGGATCTCTTTTGTTAAGGCGAAACAACCGTAGCAATAAATAAGAAATTAAACTACTTTTGACAAGGTATGTAAACCAATTTGTTATATCGTTTTTAGTTTCTCAAATATAGAAAATTTATACTTGATGGGTCAGAAACTAGTTTTTCAAAACCACTGTATTTTAGCCAGGGGAATTCAAAACTGATACACAGTGTGATTGATTCAAATGTCCCATCTGTTTTATTTGAACGATTGTTGACTTATTTGGGAGTTTTAAAACTTTGATACTATCAACCATTTTCCAGTATGGCGGAGAAGTTCAATATATCTTATAGACATATCTATTTTATAGGACGGTTTTAGATTTCATAAAAAACAAGACTTTTTTTACTTAATACGTCCAACTGTTTTGGAGCCACAGAGGTTCAAATTAGTGAAAAACTAAATTTCATCTGTTTTCAAAAGTCCATTCTCTGTACTTAAAACAGTTGATCGGAGATTAAAATTTGAACGTAGATAGAGTTTTGTACGTTACGTTTAACCAGTGTACCAAACTCAAAGACTTTATTTATATAATTTTAAAAACTACAGCCGTTTAAATTTTAACGTTTATATCCGTTAACTTAAAAAAAAATTAAACTGCCGCTATTTTAAAATTTATAAAAATAGGGCTACTTTGTTTGTTGAACGTGTAAAACGTAACAAAGTGCTTATACCAAATCTGAACTCAATATTCAGTCTATTTCTCGAGTTTTAATGTTGTTTTTTTTTTTTTTTTTTTTTTTT
Organism: Aphrophora alni; assembly: GCA_963513935.1. NCBI lineage: Eukaryota > Metazoa > Arthropoda > Insecta > Hemiptera > Aphrophoridae > Aphrophora > Aphrophora alni. The sequence continues at coordinate 92,287 of CAUPSG010000452.1, forward strand.
TTTTTTTTTTTTTTTTTTTTTTTTTTTTGTAAAAGAACAAAATGGCAAATAGACGGATTATAAAGCTGAATTCGACTATAATGTATAAACATGTATTTGACTTGTATGAGAAAGTTAAGGACTTACAGAGGAGGACATCTGTCGCAATTTTTCGACTTACAACTGGACACGACTGCTTGAATGAACACCTGAAGGGGATGTAGTTTTTGAATTATGACAACTGCACATTGTGTGAAAGCCCAGACACCGTCATAAACAGGGACCATCTCTTGGTCTGCAGAAAGCTGGATAAAGAGAAACAGAGGGAAAAAGACCTCCCTGGTCTCTACCGGGAAGCAAGATCAAAGATGGCGTGAGCCTGCAAGAGCTATTGGACAACAACAACTATAATATGTTATTTGACATTTTTTGGTTCGTTTGATGTATCCGAAAATAAACATCCAGTCCACCATTTTCGGGCCATTCCATATAAGTTTTAGCAGATTTTGTTGAAATTTTATTAAGTTCTTATACTTAATGGTTTTGAGATTGATTTGGATGAACGTACATTATTGGAAAAAGACAGTTGAAAATATACACACACTTACAAAGACAAATGCATACTGGAATAGCACTAGTGCACTACAATAACACAAAACTAGTCAACAATGAGAACAGTTTTGATATTTGGGGATGAAAAAATTTACCTATGCGTAACTTTTATCTTCTTAAACTTCGAGTTGTGTTCTTTTTGAAACACCCGTTAGAAGGGGCCTAAAGCTTTACACATTACTTCATATATTTGTAAACAAAATACTGTTTTCACTGAGTTGTTTAGTCTTGAAGGTTTTAATTGGTTTTATCCAGGGTCTAATAAAGTGAAGCATTAAATTATGACCCATACTAAATCATATTTATTCAATTACGCCACGTATAACATTAACAATCAGCTCTTTATCGAATCGACATTTTGAAATTGGTTGAACAATTCTATTGTAGAAGTTTCAGTTCAATACTAAACTAACCTATCATTAAGGTAACTTGTCGACCGTGAATATTTCCCAGTAGTTGTACTTTGTTGATCGAATTATAAATATTTTATGACAATGGGAATTACATGAACTACATTTACTTGATTGCTGTGGATTTCAACTCTTTTATAAATTATTGATGTAGAAGTTATGAAGGACTATGTATTGTCGATTTATTCGTGTAAGGCCGTGGATTAAAATTGATTAAATAACAAATTTAATTTACTTTGAAGTAAAGAGGAAAACACAAATGCAATATTTTTGTTCCATATTTTGTCTATAAATAAATCATTGTAATACTTTAAAACAATTAATGACTGTATCATGATACATACTTAACCCCATTATACAAAGCACACAAACAGATCCAAACAAAAGTTGGTTTTATGGGCCTTGTAGGAAATGTTAAATTGTATTGGTAGATCAAGGTCTTATCCATAGGGTAAATTTGTTTAACAGTTGTAACACAGGTTTCCTGAACTTTGACATTGTGCATAAGTTAATATTGGCTATGCCCTATCGGGCCTCGTATATGTGTGTATATTAAAAAGTCCCCACTCTGCCAGTGTTTCGGATCTGGCGGACTTCCAAGCGGTACATATGTAAAGAAACCTCTACTCGCTACGCTCGTGTTGCTGACTCGGCCATGGTGGATCTCGTAAC
>CAUPSG010000453.1:0-109277 GCA_963513935.1 Aphrophora alni
TTATACTCTCGTTAACGTCGTGTATTAATTGCCATATACACGTTTCATGGAACATACTCGATTAAAATTTATTAATTATAAAATAATTACGTAGGCATTTCTTTTCAGACTTCGAAAAACTGCAAAATTAAAGATTTGACATTTAAGAACATATTAATTAACATTTTAATATTAATTTGAAAATGTATATGTAATAATAAAACGAAAATGACAATAAATAATGTAATAGAAGTAAAGCAAACTTAAACATTTTAATAATGTTTCTAGTGTAAAAGTATCGCGTTATAAAAACGGAAAAATATATAAATTCCAAGAAATGTGTGTAACTTACAAAGAATCAAATCATCCAAAATCATAAATACACTAAATATAAAATATAAAAATTACACAACTATTTTTCATGACAATTACAAAATATATAACACTGTAAAACTTACTACGACATGCCATGATACTATCTAATAATAATCGCAGTTTGTAATGTTAAACCATATTTAATTTTATATAAAATGTAAGCATATTAAATTAAACAATACTGAAACCAATTTTAAGTTATATTTTTAGTGCCGTACACATGTATTCCGAGATTAGTTAATTAGATAAATTCAATTTGGTTTGTATATTGTATATTTTATACAAATTATATTTCATTAAGGAAACTGTTAACTTATACGAAAACTAATCACAGATTAGCAAAGTGAGTGGCTACTATCTTTAATTATCGAGCTATCCGATACCAGTTAAGGCTTAAAATGGATATTTTATAATGAAAATTACTAGGAACCTGGTATAACATAGTCGTCTAAGTAAGAGTAATAAGTTCTAGGCCGTATATAAACTACGTATTCTCTTAGCAAACTTAAAATAAAATGGTTCTTCGAAATTTTATGAATATGATAAGCTGTTGATGCAATATGTTGGAAACTGATATCTATTATATTTATCTTTATCCAATGTCAAGTGAACAGAAACTTTCAAAATGTTATTTAATCCATCTACTTATATAAATTTAAGCACATCTACAAAATTGTGTGCAAAAAAATGCAGTGTGCGACATATTCCTTGACATGAGATTCAACTGCTTTGGCACATTTTTTTTAGTAGATAATAGAGGATATATTTAAATATTTCTATTTAATAAAATAAAATAAACCTATATGCAATTAAAGTTTCTGATCAATTCCTGTTTAAGTTACTGCGTTCTAAAATGTAAACTTAAACTAGGCAAACAATGTATAAATTATTGGCTAATAAGAAATGATTACACATTCTGAGAATGTTTTCGACGAGCCTGTATTTGCAGAGGGACTATTAACTATACAAGCTCCCCCAAGCATGAGATAAAACTGTGGATGTAACTAACTCCTGTAACATGAACATAAACAATATCCTTTCTTTACTCATCCCTTAGAAATATGTCACAAAGTTAATTAAGAACTATAATGAGGTGTTTTTATAAGAACATAAACCATTCTGTAAAAGGTGAGTTTTTGTTGTATATAACGTTTTAAAATTCTAACTTGTGTGTGACCCTAGAAACGTCAAAATAAATGTTACTAAAAGAATATGTTTATACGCATAGAAAAATGTATACTTACATAAATTTAAGTTAACGATTGTTTAGAAAATATGTGTGTTGAGAAATAGTTTTATGAAAAAGATTTATATGCAATTTTGTATCTGTGTTTAGGTTTTTACTTTAAGTTACCTTATAAGGAAGCTTAACAAATTTATCTCTGCTATACATTTTCAGTTTTTTAAGTTTTTTTTATATATATTATAATAATCTAGTTACCACATAGAAATATGTTATTATTTTTTATTAGTCCCAGTTTATTATTTTTGGAAGGCTCATTTACATAAACGTTTTAAAACACTAAGGTGACATTCAACAACTTAATTTGTGAACTAGTTGTACAAACTATTTATATTTTCAAATAATGATGTGGAATTGAATATTGTTTTAATATTTAAAATTCTGTATACACCACTTTTAGTTATAAACAGGTTACACCTATAATAATTAAAAACCTGAATACTATTTTGTGGTTAGTTTTATTGTTAATTAAAAGTCAATACAATGTTTCTTAACATTACATAAATTAGTGTGACATATGTCTAACTGAAAATAAAATTAATATATTAAAATCGCCGCAAAATAATAGATTAAATAATGTGGTGAATTCCTTTCACAGCCTCCGTTTTTTCCCGGCGATACTTCTTTTCTAACAGCTGTACAATCGTGTTGCCTGAACAGTAAATTGCAGGGGAACTGTTTTGCATCAAATGAGTTTACCCCATCCCTCGGTGATGGAAATACTTATCAAGTATCAAGATTATAGAACATTTGCACAACAGCCACAAGTGATACCTGATATTCAAAGAAATGCATGTCTCCTAGTATACATGGTAACCAATATTTCATGTACCCCCCCCCCAATTGATCACCCACCAAATAATTGCTAATTGCCCCTTTTGGGATGGATCAGACGCCCGTGGGTTTTCGGCGATATGTCCAAATTTCGTATAAAATTAAATATGCGATAAACGTAATTTTGACCTATAACTGTTTCCTATACCTTTACTTTTAAATGAGTCATTATTCCCTTAATATTATTCATAGTTAGTTCATTTAATTTATTATGTATTATAATTAATAACATAGTTGTAATCCTTTATGAAGCTGAGTTGTAGTATTTGAGTATTCCAGGGTATTTCCCTCCCGACCTCAAACTCTCTTAAAGTTGACCCCCGCCCTTAAATCGAATCCATAATAAATCTCAGGTTTCTGCAATTATGTTTTTAAAACTATAATTTTTATGAAATATTTTGAGATTTATCAATGTTATCGTCGAGTTAGTCACGATATCAACATTTTTATTTTAGGTTAGATTAGAAGTTTAATTTTAATTTACAATGGTATATGGTCATAAGTAACTTTACGGGAAGAATGTATTAATATAATCCAAAAATCTTATATTTTATTATTATAAATTGTGTAACAGGTCGTCATATTTTTAATATTACAATTTTTTAATCATTAACTTTACGTCAATATATAGTATTGACGTCAATATTCTGAATTGACAGAATAATATTTCTTTCTGAGTAATAACAATTGTATATTTTGTTTTATAAGATATTTATAATACACACACAGTGTTATTTACATTATCTTGCAGTTGTAACTTGTATTATTAACAATATTAATATTCATTGTTTTGCCTTAGAACTACTTTAGTTAATTAACATACCTTATTTGAAGTCGATAGTAGTTCCTTATATTATATTAATTGTTTATATTATATTAATTGCTACATGTTTCGCTACCATAGGTAGCATCATCAGGCCAGCTAATAACATAAACTCATTGTTCACACACATATCACAAAAACATATAAAATTCTTGGTCTAACACAAATCATCATGCAGAACCGGCACTCGTTAAAAGTTAAAAATTGCTTTAGTTCCTCACAATTGAGTGAACAATGTGTTTATGTTATTAGCTGGCCTGATGATGCTACCTATGGTAGCGAAACATGTAGCAATTAATATAATATAAACAATTAATATAATATAAGGAACTACTATCGACTTCAAATAAGGTATGTTAAATAACAATATTATTTCAATATTCTGTTTAGGATATGAATCTTTACAACCTATATCTAAGCAAATAAAAATTTACAAAATTCAGGTCACATATTCCTGCAAGCAAGCTAAGGTTAGAGAAAGCTATTTTATTCCCCGTCGTATTTGGCTTGCATCATTTACACCCACTCAGCTCTGTAATCCGGAAATTGGAAATATGAGTTTCCTCCCCGGTTTGGGCTTAATATCTCCAAAACAGAATGTACGCACGTCACGTTGCCAATAATAGGGGAACTGTTGTCGTGTTCAAATAAAATGTCGTGCCTACTTTCTGGGACTAATTTATGAAAACCCAGAACACCTCTTTAAAAAATGGCCACTACTCTAACCTACTACTAGTTATACTCATTAAACCATTCCGTACAAGAAAATTAAAGGAATACAATTTCCAAGAAATTCTGAAACGTCATTAATAAAATTCGTAAAAATATTTAAAAATTGTTCTAATCCCTACATTATAATGTCAGTATTGTCTTTCATCAATAATACAATCTATTGGAAGAAATTAATTATTGTTGTTATGTTTTATCTGTACAATCCTGTACAAACATTAGTTTCGTAGGGATGAAGTATTAACTGACCATGCAGGATCAACGTTTACTCCATAATTTTTACTTAAACATAAGAACCAATCGATGACAACTCTAAATCTCCTACAGAATATTTTTCACTCCGTTTTTTAGACCACAGTTCCAAATATGCCCAGTGTGATTGTTTTGAATCTGAAAATGTGTCCGAGACTACTGTAAAATTATTTTATTTAGTTATAGTAAAAATATACTTCTACACACCCTAAAGCCCCTTGTTGGCTGAACGTGCAGTTCACATTAAAGACTGAAACACATTCAAATAAACTTCAAAACTATTATTAGTTTATAATCTACTTTAATTAATTGTTGTAATAAATAATACTTTATAATATTTTATGTATATTAAAGGAAAATTATTTCCAATCAGTATGTTATTGATTCAATACAATGTTATGTTTGATTATATTATGATAGAAATATTTTCAAATTTTAGTTACCTCTTTATCAAAATGATTCTATTTTATCAGTAATAGTGAAATGTAATCACTAAATTGTCTTTCGTTGCATATTGTTAATTTAAACAGAAAAATTATAATTTTTAATTAGATTGTAATAAATTTATTTCTCTTCTAAACAAACTTTTGATTTAAAAAGGTAATAATATTAAAGTGTTTTATATATAACTATAAGTTTAATGAAGATATTATATTTATCTAATTAGGGATTTATACTATACCGGCAATGGTTTTTAGTTTAGTAATTTTGTTGATTCTGATTTTAAAATAAATATTATGCTTTGTTATGAAAAGTGAGTAACTCAAAACATCCCCAACCACAATATAAACTTGAAACAATACTGGATTTTTTTTTTCTGCTCTGTAAAATCAACTAACCTTACTACTCACGCCAACGTTTGAATAATGCATGGTAGATTGTGTAGTGAAAGTGAAATTTGTTTTACCAAAATCGAAGAACAATGCTTGGAATACATTTATTTTGTAAACAAAAAACCTTCACGTTGGTTTCGCTCCGAACTGAGTGCTTTTTTCATACATTAATTCCTCTCAGTAAATAAATCAAACGTGACTTGATTTTCGATATAAGGTGACAGTAGAGTTGAATCCTGTCTTATGCAATGAATCCATTTTCAAAGAAGTAATAAAAAAGTTAATTTATAATTACCAATAATAGTTATTTATATAAAATGTAAGTGTATGAATAGATTGTAACGATGTATTTTATTAAGTAATATAATTTTCGTTCATTATTGGATTAAACTTCTTTTAAAAATCGATGTTCTGAAATTGTATGATCTATTTACATAATATCATAAATGTATTGTTGCTTCAGACTAACAATTTTGTTAAACATCTGTTTAAAATACATTTAACCGTAGCACTAATTAATTTCCAATTATTAAGGAATATATAATTATGATTTATTTTAGATAATGTAAAACTGTGAGAATACATAGTTGCAGACGTAGAGATAAAACTGTTTGCCTACTAATGATCTGTCATGCTTTATTCAAATAATGGATTTTATACTCAATGACCATCTGTTAAATTCGTCACGTCTCAACCAACTCTATAACTCAAACAGTCACCGATAAATATAGTTTTGAAAATTCACTAAACATTATGCATTATCCAGTTTTATCTACTAAAAAACTCACAATTAATTATTGTGGGAGTTATTTTAATTCAGCACCCATAGCGAGTGTTTTTTTATTCCTCCTGTATGAATATGCATTCGGAAAGTATTAAGTTCCGACCTAATAATAATACTACATAGAATCTCATTACGTCAAAACGTGTTTTTACTAGTTGAAAATGTATCTCGATTCTATAAAACTCTACACTATGCTTTTACAATTTCATAAACATTTGTGTTTTCTTATTTGTCGTTTCAATTTTTTTTTGTTTCATATTTTCAAATGAATATTATTAATACGCGTTTAGTATATTCACTTTTTTTAAATATTTTATATTTGAAGAAATTTTAATTATTTGTTTCTTTACATCCAAAATACGTCAACCCGTGGAACAATTGTATCTATTTAATGAGTGTTTAATATTACAATAAATATTTACACGATTTAAACTTATTATCTAAAGTCTAAAAGAGTAATTAATTTAGTTTTGTAGCAAGTATATATCATCTAGTATTTTTCTGTAAAAGCAATATAAGAGCAACCAACAAGAAAGTTGAAAATTTTGTAAACCTGTCAAGACTAATCACACAAATAGACAACTGTCACTCACTTTGCGATAGTCATTACTTTGTCAGAACTTTTATATTTTATTATCCAATTCAAAAATTGTGTTACTAATTTATCATAGACAAGATTCCACCGTCGTACTCTATTTAAAATATTGTACATTTTATTTTTAAAATTATATTTCTTTTACACGTATGAATCATGTAGATATAAATCTTTACTCATAAATGTATTATAAATATACCGGGTGTTCAAAAAGTCTGGAGACCCCTTAATATTATTTTATTAATAAACGCAGAACAATGAAATTCTAGAATTACGTCCTCACTGTAGTTACCGACTTTTTGCTCATTTTAACTGTCTTTTTTCGCTTTGTGGGGACGTCCTGTGGAGGAAATCTGAAAAATCTTAAATGTAAGCATAGGTTGAATTATACCTCATTTTAAAGGTCTTTGTTAGAGACACACATTGCCGCAATCCCGACTTAAAAAGTTACCAGACTTTGGTAAAAGTTACATATTGGGTATAAATTACAGAGTGAAATATAAGGCCAAACTATATCTACATAATTTTATTGTAAAAATATGTATATACTCCAAACCAAAAACGTGAATCATTGTTTCTTCAAACAGCTTTTATAGCATTATAGCATGGCCGAGAATAACCTTTTCTATCACTGATTGGCGTAGAGTTGATGAAAAGGTCACGAATTCCGTTTAATTTGTCATTTTAACATAAACTGAGAACTTCTGAGAAACGTGAGATTCTATTCCAAGTTCAATGAACAGAAACAATTTGTAGCTACTCGAATCATTCTATAAGTGAAATCTGAAGCAACTACAGAGCTTTATTTGTTACTGAAAACATACACAATAAAGTTATTAACTAATTTGGGATTTATTGTTATTTGAATAATAACGTAAAACAATATAATTTACACTTGTAAACATATTATTACAAGCATAAACGTAAAAAGTGTTCTACAGATTTTCTTGACATCCATAATGCATTGCAACTTGCTTTTATAAAGTGAATTTTATTTAACTTACGCCAAGCAGTCGTTGTTTACGACATATTCATTTTTATCCAATGAAAATAAATGTTCAGTGTGTGTAATTATTTTCGTCATCTGATACAGCTCTTGTGTCAAAATAGAAGAATCTCCTTCTCAATAACAGCTTGAAATAAATTAAATAATAATAATTTTATAGGTAATTATTTATTCACAGCCTTATTAATCCCGTTTAGGTAAGCTGAGATAGTCATATCGCATACAATAATATTTCAAATTTACACCATCTGTTGTCTAATTTATTGCCTTACAGAAATAAGAACATTCAACGTCATTCATCTAGGAATGTTTCAAAATGATTGCTGTAGTTATAGTAGTATTGTTTTGGGTTCAAATGAAATGTGCTATAATTAATTGTGCAATATAACTTACATGATATTAAACGAAACGTCATTCCCAGGCGTTCGATTTATTTTCATTTAGTGAATTCTTATAAATATTCAAATGTAATATCTGTACTCATGTTGTAAGTATATTCCGATAAAAAATTAAACATATATAAATCGGTTTATCTGTGTAGCACACGTTTTCACAGCACGTATATTTCAAAATAAAAGACAAACAAAATAAAATAAGATGAAAAAGAAGTGGCTTCTAACCACGAAAATATTATTATTATTACAACACTATGACTATGCACCTAAACTATTGTGCATATTGATCTTTATTGATATGTAATCACCAGTCCTAGCTTTCGTTTTAGAACCAATCTTGTATCACTGCATCACTTATACAGCATAGAGTAATGGTCCCCAACTCTACAAACTCAAATTGTGGAGTTAATTAATAATAATACAATTGTATATTAATAAGTTTTAAAAGACCGAGAATATCAACTTGGATTTACCCCACGTGAAAATTAAATTACCGTATTAAATACATAAATAAACGATTGGCGTTCCTAGTTTATTTCTTTCATTCCTTAAAGTATTCTTTCTTTAAATATCAATCCTTTTTCAGATCGGCAGATTAAATTAAATTAAGCTTAAAACATCAGCAAAACGAAATATCTTATGCCGATTGCAAGTTATTCCACCATTAACGTGGAAATACTGACAAATATACTTATTTTCAATAAATTATTGTTTAATTTTCATTACTGTTGAGACCGATGGTTCTTGGTGGAATTCCATGTTTGTAATACAGCCTCGTCAACGCCTTAACAGGCGAAACCATTGGTCGGCTAGACTAATTATAAGTGGATATACAAAATAAATAATTGTAACTTTCAAGATAACAATTTGTAAACTGTGCTTTAAAACATATTTACTTGGAAAGAATATTGCTGAAATCATTTTAATTTGATCAAGTATTATATTAACTTGCATGTATATGGAATATATACTGTAACTAACTATTAATCACCATTTTACCATCACTTTATGTAACATGAAAGCATGGGACATCTTCCGTTCCAACCAATCAATAATATAAATAATATTTTAGTTCAAGTCTAAAAACACATTAACGTAAATAAAACTTATTATAATTAAGTAATAAATAAATAAAAAGTGAATTTTCTAAAATAATTTAGTGCGTCAGATATTTGAAAGAACACTGTCGAAGCAAGAGAGAGGTTTGTTAACTATCATACGATGTCCAAATAAGTTAATAAACAGGACAATTCTGAGAAAACATTTTGGAGCAGGAGGGGAAGGTCGGGTTACGTGTTAGTAGAGTGTGGGACGGTTGAGAACAAAAATGGTGGGGATACCCCCACCCCTCCCCCTCCCCCGTGACCCCTCCCCCTTTGCCCCTCCCCTTTGCCCCTCCCCCTTTGCCCCTCCCCCTTTGCCCCTCCCCCCTTTGCCCCTCCCCTTTAGGCCCCTTCCCTTCCCCCATTGGTCCCCCACCCCTCCCCCTGCCCCTCCCCTGTAGGCCCCTTCCCTTCCCCCATTGGTCCCCCCACCCCTCCCCCTGCCCCTCCCCTGTAGGCCCCTCCCCTTTAGGCCCCTTCCCTTCCCCTATTGGTCCCCCCACCTCCTCCCACCCCTCCCCTTGCCCCTCCCCTGTAGGCCCCTCCCCTTTAGGCCCCTTCCCTTCCCCCATTGGTCCCCCCACCTGTGACGTATTGTTGTCGAGACACACACAAGACACCATACACACATGACGTCATACACTTAACTTTTTTAATACCGGTGGGATTCGAACCTGTGAAGTTTGGATTTGAAGGCGGACACGCTACCGACTGAGCTATCGTGCATAGTATTACAAGTCGGATAATTAACGCAGTATATAAGCCGCCATGTTGTAACCGCAATAATGTGTTATATATATATATAATGTGTTAAGATAGTTAACCTAAAGTTTCCCACCTTTGCCCATCCACAGCCTATCAGCTGTTACAATAATGTGTTATATATATATATAATGTGTTAAGATAGTTAACCTAAAGTTCCCCACTTTTGCCCATCCACAGCCAATCAGCTGTTCCAATAATGTGTTATATATAATGTGTTATATAGTTATATAATGTGTTAAGATAGTTAACCTAACCTATAAGTTTCCTACTTTTACCCATCCACAGCCAATCAGCTGGTACAATAATGTGTTATATATATATATATATATATATATATATATATATAATGTGTTATATATTTATATAATGTGTTAAGATAGTTTACCTAACCTATAAGTGTCCTACTTTTACCCATCCACAGCCAATCAGCTGTTACAATAATGTGTTATATATATATATATATATATATATATATATATATATATATATATACAATGTGTTATATATTTATATAATGTGTTAAGATAGTTAACCTAACCTATAAGTGTCCTACTTTTACCCATCCACAGCCTATCAGCTGTAACAATAATGTGTTATATAATTATATAATGTGTTAAGATAGTTAACCTAACCTATAAGTTTCCTACTTTTACCCATCCACAGCCAATCAGCTGTTACAATAATGTGTTATATATATATATATAATGTGTTATATATTTATATAATGTGTTAAGATAGTTTACCTAACCTATAAGTGTCCTACTTTTACCCATCCACAGCCAATCAGCTGTTACAATAATGTGTTATATATATATATATATATATATATATATATATATATATATATATATATATATATATATACAATGTGTTATATATTTATATAATGTGTTAAGATAGTTAACCTAACCTATAAGTGTCCTACTTTTACCCATCCACAGCCTATCAGCTGTAACAATAATGTGTTATATAATTATATAATGTGTTAAGATAGTTAACCTAACCTATAAGTTTCCTACTTTTGCCCATCCACAGCCAATCAGCTGGTACAATTAATGTGTTATATATTTTATATAATGTGTTAAGATATAATGTGTTATGATAGTTAACCTAACCTATAAGTTTCCTACATTTGCCCATCCACAGCCTATCAGCTGGTACAATTAATGTGTTATATATAATGTGTTAAGATATAATGTGTTAAGATAGTTAACCTAACCTATAAGTTTCCTACTTTTGCCCATCCACAGCCAATCAGCTGTTACAATAATGTGTTATATATATATAATGTGTTATATATTTATATAATGTGTTATATATTTATATAATGTGTTAAGATAGTTAACCTAACCTATAAGTGTCCTACTTTTACCCATCCACAGCCAATCAGCTGGTACAATAATGTGTTATATATATATAATGTGTTATATATTTATATAATGTGTTATATAATGTGTTAAGATAGTTAACCTAACCTATAAATTTCCTACTTTACCCATCCACAGCCAATCAGCTGTTACAATAATGTGTTATATATATATATATATATATATATATATATATATATATATATATATATATATATATATATATATAATGTGTTATATAGTTATATAATGTGTAAGATAGTTAACCTAACCTATAAGTGTCCTACTTTTACCCATCCACAGCCAATCAGCTGTTACAATAATGTGTTATATATATAATGTGTTATATATTTATATAATGTGTTATATAACGTGTTAAGATAGTTAACCTATTAGAGTTTCCTACTTTCGCCCACCACGGCCTAGGTACATTTAATGTGTTAAACGTAGTTTCCTCCGTTGTCTACCAGGGTGTAGCACATGTGTCTATGTATCGTGTTAAAATATTGTTAACCTAGACTTAATTCCTACTTCTGCCTAAACCTATGCTTACCACAGCCCACACGGGTGTTAGTCTGGCCACTATTTAACCGAACCGAAATTACCAACCGATTTACCAACCGATGTACCAACCAAAACCAGCCGATTTACCAACCAAAACCAACCGATTTACCAACCAAAATATACTTTTACCAACCGATTTACCAACCGAAATATACTTTTAGCAACCGATCTACCAACCGAAATATACTTTTAGCAACCGATCTACCAATCGAAATATACTTTTAGCAACCCAAACATCCACCCGATATACCTGTTGGCGACCTATGCCCTATCCTAACCTATCCTAACCAGACCTAACCTAACCTAACCTATTCTAACCTATCCTAACCAGACCTAACCTAACCTAACCTATCCTAACCTAACCTAACCTCACCTAACATAATCTATCCTAACCTAACCTAACCTATCCTAACCTAACCTAACCTAACCTATCCTATCCTAACCTAACCTAACATAACCTAACCTATCCTAACCTATCCTAACCAGACCTAACCTAACCTAACCTATCCTAACCTAACCTAACCTAACCTAACCTATCCTATCCTAATCTAACCTAACAACCATTCTCCTAAAAACCTCGGCTACCATTCCAAGGTCAGGTGTGTTTGACAGACAGGTTCTGACTGGTCTAGCCGGATTGTACAACAGTGCGTAACAATGTTACTGCGCATGCGTACTACTCGCGATTAACTGTTTAAGAAAGGAGATTAGATGCAGATAGCTCAGTTTACGTTAGTAGCTGGAATAGTGAACGTGACCCCTTCCAAGATGTATAAGGTCTCCGAGCTCTTGGGTAGCAGGATTAAACCAACCAACGAACGATTTGGACTATGGCTTCTGGAAGAAAATCTGCACAACAACAACCTGGTAACAGATATTGGAAATATTAATTATTCGCAAGGAGAAGAGTTGCTGTCTGGAGTTAATATAAAACCACTAACTCCGCTTACAAAACCATTCTGCGACAACATAATGCTTGTTAAAATAACCGACAGTTCGGATTGCGAACAAGGGAAGAGCCTCGTAAAGAAGAATATCTGTGGAGTATTTAACAGTTATCTTCGTGGGAAATTTACGGACTTTGTTTCCGCAAGACATGGCGTAAAAGTAAAATTACCATTCCCTTTGAATGGAAAGAGACCCATGGCGAAACGTGTATGCAATATTATTGGAGCAGATGGGATGCAAGCCATTGCAAAGAAATTTAAAAATCCCATTGCAATCCCCTACAAGGTAGAGTTAGCGGATGTTGAGTTGGCTACTCTACAGGAAAAAATGCCCGAAATACTATTGGAGCTGCAAACCCACGACTTCTACCTTATGGATTTGGACATTACACAAGATTTTGTGGGGATCTTTAACAAGCGAGAGATGTGTGAGCATTTAGTACAGGACCATGACTTTCGTTACCAAGGCGGCCAGTACAAAGAAAACTACAATACAATTGTTAACAACGACAAGTCTGTTGGGATAGATTGCCTAACCTGGATTACTCCTACTGGTGCAAGAGTAAAAATCTACAACAAGTTTGTGTGCCAGATTACGAGTCCTGGCGTTAACAAACAAATTGGTAACCACATTGTGGATTTTGTCAACTGTCCAGACTCCAGATTAAGACAGACGTTTCTGTCCCCACTGGGTAAGGAGCATGGCATTACAAGATTGGAGGCTACGATCTACAACGGTAGCGGCGACCATCCTCTGGACAGCTGTGTAACGCTCCTGGAAGACAGCAAAATTTATTTCCAGGAAGCTCCGTTTTACTCTGTTGCCATCCCTAAAATGTGGACGAAATTAGCTGACAGTCTCCAGAACAGTTGCTGTGTAGTGTACAATAATCTTTTACAATATGCCTACTGGGGAAACAGTAACACGAGGAAGTTAACCGGGGTGCAACTTACTTTACCAAGCGACCAAGACCAGAGGAAAAAAATAATTAATTACGTACTCTCTGCATATAGTTTTAACTATTTGCCTGTAAATTACTTGGAGATAGTGGAAGATGTCGCTAATAGAGAGCATGTTAGTGTGGTGCAAAAGTGCTACATTAAGAGTGGCGAGACATTCTTCTCGAAATCTAGTACTGCTTTCTCGGTGATTTGTAAAGATGTAAGCCTCGAGAACTGTGGGATGGTTCCAACGAGTAATATTATTCCACAGATTTTAAAGAAGAGAACGAATATTACAAACAGGCTACAACCCTACAATATAAAGGAAACAGAACCATTCTCCACCGTTTACCTGCTGTCTGCGAAGAAACGAAAACTGGAACTGGAAGAAATTGACTTAAAACGGAGAAAATTGGAATACATGGGAGATGGTAGGGATGGGGTGGAGGTTGGTAGGCGTGTGGCAACCATTCTCCTAAAAACCTAACCTAACCTAACCTAACCTATCCTAACCTAACCTAACCTAACCTAACATACCCTATCCTAACCTAACCTAACCTAACCTAACCTAACCTATCCTAACCTAACCTAACCTAACCTAACATAACCTATCCTAACCTAACCTAACCTAACCTAACCTAACCTATCCTATCCTATCCTAACCTAACCTAACAACCATTCTCCTAAAAACCTAACCTAACCTAACCTAACCTATCCTAACCTAACCTAACCTAACCCAACATAACCTATCCTAACCTAACCTAACCTAACCTAACCTAACCTATCCTAACCTAACCTAACATAACCTATCCTAACCTAACCTAACCTCACCTAACATAACCTAACCTATCCTAACCTAACCTAATCTAACATAACCTATCCTAACCTAACCTAACCTAACCTAACCTATCCTATCCTAACCTAACCTAACAACCATTCTCCTAAAAACCTAACCTAACCTAACCTAACCTATCCTAACCTAACCTAACCTCACCTAACATAACCTATCCTAACCTAACCTAACCTATCCTAACCTAACCTAACCTAACCTATCCTAACCTAACCTAACATAACCTAACCTATCCTAACCAGACCTAACCTAACCTAACCTATCCTAACCTATCCTAACCAGACCTAACCTAACCTAACCAATACCAACCGATTTACCAACCAAAATATACTTTTTGCAACCAATTTACCAACCAAATCTTGGTAATTTTATCTACGGTTTGGTAAATCGGTTCCTAACAAACGTTACGACGTTATATATTTAAAAAGGAAAAATGGGGGTTGGGGGGTCGTGTCGTTTTCGGCTACAATTCCAAGGTCACATCAAATATCTATCTCTCTACTAAAAAGAGTTTTGGCGGAATGGAGGTAACAAATTACAAAGAATATTATTTTAAAACATTTATTTATTTATTTTTAATTACAAGCACAGAAAACAACTCTTTCTTTGTGCTTAATTGCAGTGGTTTTTATCTTGTCCAATTTAACATTAAATTTATAGTTTAAATCTACATTTAGCACTTTTATTTCTCTTTCTAACCAATAATTCGAAACATACAATTCATCTAGATTTTGGAACTGCAAAATATAACGGATCTTATGTCTGTAATCAATTTGTTTGATTCCACACACTACTAATTCTGTCCCTTCTTCCAGCTCTTCCAGCCGACGACACTTTCTTGGAATAACTTTGCCTTTTATTTCTTGCATGCCAAGGGTGGATACTTGCTCCACTTCGTCCTGGTTGTAGGGGAAATCTTCTGGTTTTTTCCAAGCATCTGTTAGTGGCTTAAAATGCTCTATCTTCGGAAAAGAATAATTATTAAAAGTGGTAAGTCCATTCGTCGTAAATGTAAAAATTGTTTCTTCTGTCGCTAAATGCACAATGTCCAGGTCGTTGTTGGAGGTTAAAACAAACCCCTCTTTTGTTAAATTTTGTTTGTCGTTGTAGGCATCCATTAGCCACGATTTGTACTTTCCTTTAAAGAAGTAAACACTTTTACTCCCATCTCTTTCTGCGAGTATTCCAACAAAGGCATATTTCGCTTTAGTGTTAACGGTAAATGCGGAAACCTTGTAGTCTGCATGTGTATCTAAATTCTTCCAAGTCTTGTTAAAATATGAGCCCATCCGCTCTCTTGTCTCTCTAATAATTTTCTCTTTCTCCTGCATTTCTTTGTATTCCTCTTTTAAGGAAGCAGCATGTTCCATGTATTCCAATTTTCTCCGTTTTAAGTCAATTTCTTCCAGTTCCAGTTTTCGTTTCTTCGCAGACAGCAGGTAAACGGTGGAGAATGGTTCTGTTTCCTTTATATTGTAGGGTTGTAGCCTGTTTGTAATATTCGTTCTCTTCTTTAAAATCTGTGGAATAATATTACTCGTTGGAACCATCCCACAGTTCTCGAGGCTTACATCTTTACAAATCACCGAGAAAGCAGTACTAGATTTCGAGAAGAATGTCTCGCCACTCTTAATGTAGCACTTTTGCACCACACTAACATGCTCTCTATTAGCGACATCTTCCACTATCTCCAAGTAATTTACAGGCAAATAGTTAAAACTATATGCAGAGAGTACGTAATTAATTATTTTTTTCCTCTGGTCTTGGTCGCTTGGTAAAGTAAGTTGCACCCCGGTTAACTTCCTCGTGTTACTGTTTCCCCAGTAGGCATATTGTAAAAGATTATTGTACACTACACAGCAACTGTTCTGGAGACTGTCAGCTAATTTCGTCCACATTTTAGGGATGGCAACAGAGTAAAACGGAGCTTCCTGGAAATAAATTTTGCTGTCTTCCAGGAGCGTTACACAGCTGTCCAGAGGATGGTCGCCGCTACCGTTGTAGATCGTAGCCTCCAATCTTGTAATGCCATGCTCCTTACCCAGTGGGGACAGAAACGTCTGTCTTAATCTGGAGTCTGGACAGTTGACAAAATCCACAATGTGGTTACCAATTTGTTTGTTAACGCCAGGACTCGTAATCTGGCACACAAACTTGTTGTAGATTTTTACTCTTGCACCAGTAGGAGTAATCCAGGTTAGGCAATCTATCCCAACAGACTTGTCGTTGTTAACAATTGTATTGTAGTTTTCTTTGTACTGGCCGCCTTGGTAACGAAAGTCATGGTCCTGTACTAAATGCTCACACATCTCTCGCTTGTTAAAGATCCCCACAAAATCTTGTGTAATGTCCAAATCCATAAGGTAGAAGTCGTGGGTTTGCAGCTCCAATAGTATTTCGGGCATTTTTTCCTGTAGAGTAGCCAACTCAACATCCGCTAACTCTACCTTGTAGGGGATTGCAATGGGATTTTTAAATTTCTTTGCAATGGCTTGCATCCCATCTGCTCCAATAATATTGCATACACGTTTCGCCATGGGTCTCTTTCCATTCAAAGGGAATGGTAATTTTACTTTTACGCCATGTCTTGCGGAAACAAAGTCCGTAAATTTCCCACGAAGATAACTGTTAAATACTCCACAGATATTCTTCTTTACGAGGCTCTTCCCTTGTTCGCAATCCGAACTGTCGGTTATTTTAACAAGCATTATGTTGTCGCAGAATGGTTTTGTAAGCGGAGTTAGTGGTTTTATATTAACTCCAGACAGCAACTCTTCTCCTTGCGAATAATTAATATTTCCAATATCTGTTACCAGGTTGTTGTTGTGCAGATTTTCTTCCAGAAGCCATAGTCCAAATCGTTCGTTGGTTGGTTTAATCCTGCTACCCAAGAGCTCGGAGACCTTATACATCTTGGAAGGGGTCACGTTCACTATTCCAGCTACTAACGTAAACTGAGCTATCTGCATCTAATCTCCTTTCTTAAACAGTTAATCGCGAGTAGTACGCATGCGCAGTAACATTGTTACGCACTGTTGTACAATCCGGCTAGACCAGTCAGAACCTGTCTGTCAAACACACCTGACCTTGGAATGGTAGCCGAGGTTTTTAGGAGAATGGTTGTTAGGTTAGATTAGGATAGGATAGGTTAGGTTAGGTTAGGTTAGGTTAGGATAGGTTAGGTTAGGTTAGGTCTGGTTAGGATAGGTTAGGATAGGTTAGGTTATGTTAGGTTAGGTTAGGATAGGATAGGTTAGGTTAGGTTAGGTTAGGATAGGTTAGGTTAGGTTAGGATAGATTATGTTAGGTGAGGTTAGGTTAGGTTAGGATAGGTTAGGTTAGGTTAGGTCTGGTTAGGATAGGTTAGAATAGGTTAGGTTAGGTTAGGTCTGGTTAGGATAGGTTAGGATAGGGCATAGGTCGCCAACAGGTATATCGGGTGGATGTTTGGGTTGCTAAAAGTATATTTCGATTGGTAGATCGGTTGCTAAAAGTATATTTCGGTTGGTAGATCGGTTGCTAAAAGTATATTTCGGTTGGTAAATCGGTTGGTAAAAGTATATTTTGGTTGGTAAATCGGTTGGTTTTGGTTGGTAAATCGGCTGGTTTTGGTTGGTACATCGGTTGGTAAATCGGTTGGTAATTTCGGTTCGGTTAAATAGTGGCCAGACTAACACCCGTGTGGGCTGTGGTAAGCATAGGTTTAGGCAGAAGTAGGAATTAAGTCTAGGTTAACAATATTTTAACACGATACATAGACACATGTGCTACACCCTGGTAGACAACGGAGGAAACTACGTTTAACACATTAAATGTACCTAGGCCGTGGTGGGCGAAAGTAGGAAACTCTAATAGGTTAACTATCTTAACACGTTATATAACACATTATATAAATATATAACACATTATATATATAACACATTATTGTAACAGCTGATTGGCTGTGGATGGGTAAAAGTAGGACACTTATAGGTTAGGTTAACTATCTTACACATTATATAACTATATAACACATTATATATATATATATATATATATATATATATATATATATATATATATATATATATAACACATTATTGTAACAGCTGATTGGCTGTGGATGGGTAAAGTAGGAAACTTATAGGTTAGGTTAACTATCTTAACACATTATATAACACATTATATAAATATATAACACATTATATATATAACACATTATTGTACCAGCTGATTGGCTGTGGATGGGTAAAAGTAGGACACTTATAGGTTAGGTTAACTATCTTAACACATTATATAAATATATAACACATTATATAAATATATAACACATTATATATATATAACACATTATTGTAACAGCTGATTGGCTGTGGATGGGCAAAAGTAGGAAACTTATAGGTTAGGTTAACTATCTTAACACATTATATCTTAACACATTATATATAACACATTAATTGTACCAGCTGATAGGCTGTGGATGGGCAAATGTAGGAAACTTATAGGTTAGGTTAACTATCATAACACATTATATCTTAACACTTTATATAAAATATATAACACATTAATTGTACCAGCTGATTGGCTGTGGATGGGCAAAAGTAGGAAACTTATAGGTTAGGTTAACTATCTTAACACATTATATAATTATATAACACATTATTGTTACAGCTGATAGGCTGTGGATGGGTAAAAGTAGGACACTTATAGGTTAGGTTAACTATCTTAACACATTATATAAATATATAACACATTGTATATATATATATATATATATATATATATATATAACACATTATTGTAACAGCTGATTGGCTGTGGATGGGTAAAAGTAGGACACTTATAGGTTAGGTAAACTATCTTAACACATTATATAAATATATAACACATTATATATATATATAACACATTATTGTAACAGCTGATTGGCTGTGGATGGGTAAAAGTAGGAAACTTATAGGTTAGGTTAACTATCTTAACACATTATATAATTATATAACACATTATTGTTACAGCTGATAGGCTGTGGATGGGTAAAAGTAGGACACTTATAGGTTAGGTTAACTATCTTAACACATTATATAAATATATAACACATTGTATATATATATATATATATATATATATATATATATATATATATATATATATATATATAACACATTATTGTAACAGCTGATTGGCTGTGGATGGGTAAAAGTAGGACACTTATAGGTTAGGTAAACTATCTTAACACATTATATAAATATATAACACATTATATATATATATATATATATATATATAACACATTATTGTACCAGCTGATTGGCTGTGGATGGGTAAAAGTAGGAAACTTATAGGTTAGGTTAACTATCTTAACACATTATATAACTATATAACACATTATATATAACACATTATTGGAACAGCTGATTGGCTGTGGATGGGCAAAAGTGGGGAACTTTAGGTTAACTATCATAACACATTATATATATATATATATATAACACATTATTGTAACAGCTGATAGGCTGTGGATGGGCAAAGGTGGGAAACTTTAGGTTAACTATCTTAACACATTATATATATATATATAACACATTATTGCGGTTACAACATGGCGGCTTATATACTGCGTTAATTATCCGACTTGTAATACTATGCACGATAGCTCAGTCGGTAGCGTGTCCGCCTTCATATCCAAACTTCACAGGTTCGAATCCCACCGGTATTAAAAAAGTTAAGTGTATGACGTCATGTGTGTATGGTGTCTTGTGTGTGTCTCGACAACAATACGTCACAGGTGGGGGGACCAATGGGGGAAGGGAAGGGGCCTAAAGGGGAGGGGCCTACAGGGGAGGGGCAAGGGGAGGGGTGGGAGGAGGTGGGGGGACCAATAGGGGAAGGGAAGGGGCCTAAAGGGGAGGGGCCTACAGGGGAGGGGCAGGGGGAGGGGTGGGGGGACCAATGGGGGAAGGGAAGGGGCCTACAGGGGAGGGGCAGGGGGAGGGGTGGGGGGACCAATGGGGGAAGGGAAGGGGCCTAAAGGGGAGGGGCAAAGGGGGAGGGGCAAAGGGGGAGGGGCAAAGGGGAGGGGCAAATGGGGAGGGGCCACGGGGGGAGGGGAGGGGTGGGGGTACCCCCACCATTTTTGTTCTCAACCGTCCCACACTCTACTCGTGTTACAGTAGTTGTAAGAAGTCTCCTGTAGGAGATGAAAGTTAAAGTCCTTCAGTCAAAGATAGAATCAACATTTGATATGTGAAATGGACAGACGTTTCTTAGATGGAATGTTGAAGTGTTTTAATAAACTTTTTGTAATAAGAGTAGAAGCGAAGGATATAAGGTTATGAATTGTTTGTGTAGAACAGAACTTGGCAACTACGTGAGTAAGGAAAAGATTCAGAATAGCAATTGACTACGTAATTTAATTTTTATATATAACTTTATATTAACTTATATATAATGGTGAAATCAATTTAACAATGAACAATGATTTTAATTGATGCAATAACATTATTTACAGGTTTAGATTTAGGTTAAACAGAAATTTTTATTTTCACAAATTATATATTAAATTTACAAGGAATCAGTTTATAAAACATTTATTGATAACACCTATTCCTCTGATATCGCCTGAAGTAGCAAAGTGTACGTGTACAAGTGAGAGGTAAGAACTCGAATTTATAAAATACATAGTTGCATTACAAATAAACAAACATGACGCAAAAGCAGCTTACAAACATAACAACCACAAAGTAATCATATGTTCTAGATTAACTGCATAATACGTATTAAAGTGTCAACTGAATATTTAAAAATATATAAATTTGACTAGATCACAAGCAGTGACATATATTTAAAAATCATCTCATTTCATTCAGAGCATGAAAGGAAATGAATGACATATATGTACTACTTCCACCGTATAGATTTACATTCTGTCAAATCAGTTGTATGTTGAGAAATAAATGTTAAGGTTTCTGTTATTTTTACAAACAAGGATTGTAATTGTGAAAAAACTGAAAGAGAATATAGTCACTATTTAATTCAATTTTTGTCTAAGTAGACACATGAAAGGGTTGTTTTAATATAAGATATCAAATATTAATTGGTTGTGAATTTTTTATAA
Source organism: Aphrophora alni (assembly GCA_963513935.1). Taxonomy (NCBI): domain Eukaryota; kingdom Metazoa; phylum Arthropoda; class Insecta; order Hemiptera; family Aphrophoridae; genus Aphrophora; species Aphrophora alni. The sequence goes on from CAUPSG010000453.1 coordinate 21,480, forward strand.
ATAAATGCAATATATGTTGGATTATATTTTATTTTCACCTAACAGACATAATAAACTATATATATATATATATATATATATATATATATATATATATATATATATATATATATATATTTATATAAAATAACAAAGAAAGTATTAAGTATATTCAATTAAATATAAATAATGGTTTATGATTTTCAAAAACATTGTAAAATATTTCAATACCCGTAAACTCCAAATTAAATTTTGTTTTAACCTTTAGCAATAGATTATTTCCAATGTTTTTTTTTTTTTTTATATCTGAAAAAAACTCCTCGTGTAATATTTTGAGGAGCTTAGTTGATGAATATGTTTGTTGATGGATTACTGCCGGTCTGAAAACTAGGGTATTAAAGGATGATTGGATTTTAATTCGAGGCGGAAAAATTATCTAAAATTGAGTTTACGTTTTAATATGATTGTCTTATTACAATCAAAGATCAGCATGTAAATATGTATCGGATTAGTTTCATATTAATCTGCGCTGTTCATTTTATTTTTAACTTTATTTTTCATGTTAATTGTTTTAGTATATATTTTGCTTTGATTCAATATATAATGAAGATATTCGTAACCATTATAAACACCGTGGCAATATATTAGACTTTAGACCGTGCAATGGACTTTATTAGATACAGTTTATGCATTTTGTATGTATATGTAGTACACATAATGTATTAATTTTCACGGCGTTTCTAACAGTTAGGAATATCTATTGAATCAATGCAAAAGATATACAACAACAAATAAGATTTATAAATACAGAGTGTCCATAAAAATGTCGTAACTAAAAAAATATGTGATAAATCTAGTCATGATTTGGTGTTTTTTCTATGAAAGCTTTCACCAGTTAATAACAACAATAGTGTCACAATTACTTCCAACTGGCGACGTCTATGAAAGCTTTCACCAGTTAATAACAATAATAGTGTCAAAATTACTTTCAAATGGCGACCGTCTATGAAAGCTTTCACCAGTTAATAACAATAATAGTGTCACAATTACTTCCAATTGGCGACCGTTTAACATTTGTTTAATGTATTATAGTTTCAAAAAATAAGATAACAAAAAATAATTCAAAATACTTTGCTTTTCTACTGACTAACATTATGTGTTCTTTTTGATTTAAAGTTATTAAAAGTCCTTTTTCCACCAGTTATTTTCAATTATTAGAGGAGTAGACATTACACTTTGAAATGAATTCCACAATCGTAAACGACTCTGTCTTACAGACAATTATTAAAAACACATATTATTTTTCAATATAACTCTCTTATCAATTAATTGATTTTCAATAACAAAACAAAACAATCGCAGTATTTGCCACTAAAAGAAGTAAATATTGGGCCTTTCATTATTTTGCAAAATTAATAGCGTTTTCGATATTCAGCCACGAAAACATATAAAATAATACCATTGTTTTTGTGTAATGGTATTCGACTAAATTTTGTTTACCAAATCTAGACTATGTATCTAAGACGTTTTATTTTTTGTAGAAGAATGACACACCGAAAAAAGTGTTTTTAGGATATATATATATATATTTATAAGAACTTGATTTCTAATTTTTTATTCTAGTGATCCACTTCTTCCAATAGAAAATAGTTAATTCACAGTAACCCTCATGAAACAAATATTATTTTAATACTTAGGTGATAAAAAGGGGAGGACACGTTCTGAAGTGAATTAAATTTTCCATTTGTTCACTCTCCAGAAAATATCAAACAAATACCATATAATCTTTGCCTAAAAACCATAACTTACCGCCTTAACTTGTTTAGATAATGACGTCAACCGGGAATGAATTTTTAAAATGCATTAATTTTTTAAATAGATATTATGAAATGCAGGTCCTTATTATAATAATAATTTTAGATTTCAAAAGCAAATCAAATCTTCAAGTCACCCCAAGACAGAGTGACAGACACGTATGTTGTTTTAGAAGACATCATCCCTTGGATCCATTCATCTAAATAAGCATAGTGAGTGGAATTCATTCATGTAAGAAATAAAATAATACGACCCAGTTAGGACAGAGTTATGTAAATTTGATGCGAGATATGTGCTCCATAACAGTTTATAGACAAATAGGAGAAGTTATTTCGTAATACAGAGTTATTAGTATATTCGTACGTTACGTAACAGAGTTTTGATTAAACCAGAACTTCCATACCACAGACGTTAATCAAAACGTCATATTATTTGTATAATGTATTTAAGATACTTACTTCCGTTTAATATTATAATCTAAGTAATGCGATTATAATATCAAATGTTGACCGTGATACTCCTGTATTTCAACGATTGAAATTTAGGTCTTGGTTTTCAAGCAAATAAGTAATCTGAAAAAATGTAAAGGGTTGGATTCAAATGTAAGCTTTGAGCTCAGGTTTGTAAAGGCAACACTACTAATCAATTCGAAGAGTTTGCATTATTTACTATGATTCTAACTTGAACTCATGAAATGGAAATATGATTTCTTCCCAAGCATGAAGGTACTAACAAAATTAGAGAATGGGAAATATTTTATTTTATTTTTTAACCGGACAAAGTCACTATTTTAATAAGACAAATAATTGTCAATATTTTATAAATAAACAATGTACAATATATTATTTCCCCTTCTATATTCTGTAATAATAGTATATTTAAATATCAATTATTGTTAGGTTGAATCTTCTGTCAGGACTGTGGTTAATTTCTCAATAATAAATTCCCTTAACCACAAACTAAGGAAAAATGGAACTAACTAAACAGAAATGTATAATTATTAGTTTATTCCCTTAATTTCCTGATGTACACCAATAACAAAGTTATCATCATCACAGGATAGATATTCCTAAACGTAAACTAAACAAAACCTAAGTAACTAAAGTTAAAATGAACAAACTTGATCTGGAGAGTGAAGGTGTGTTCATTCATCCTCCTTTACTTTAGATTTGTTTAGGAGTATCTAGTCTCTGATGATGATAACTTTGTTATTGGAATGTACATCAGGAAACTAATGGAATAAACAAATAATTATCCATTTGTGTTTAGTTAGTTCAGTTTTCCTTAGTTTTTGGATAAGGGAATTGTCAAATAAATTATTTAGTAATTGTTAATAAAGTCAAATTATTTAAAATTTTAAAAGTGTTTATGTTAGTTTCAATTAATTATGAGTGATAATTACTATTCTATAGTACTGTTTAATTTGAAATCTGTTGCAGTTTGTGTATTTAAACCACAGCACGAAATATGATTTCAATGACGTAATTGGTTCAATGACAACTATTGAAATAATGATTCAGTTTAAACTGAAAACAAATCTTTTAAATGTATAGTGAAAAGTTACATTTACCTTATGTTTTATTGTAAAAAATGGATTACAATAACTATTTTTAAAAATAATATAAATTTTATATAATACTGACTTTATGAAATGTACAGAGATCATTGACGATACACAAATTAATGAAAACAAAGACTCCAAATTACAATAACAGGAAGCGATAACTAAAAATGTTTTCAAAATAAAATTATCTTTATTACACTATCGTAATTCACATTTTAAAGATTTAGTCATCATATACAGAGGGTTATATCTAAATTATGTCATATGGGGAAAATAAAAACCAGTTGTAGATTGAATGCTTACTTTCATATAAGTTAATTGTTATTTCATTCATGACGATACTCCTTCCCTCTTACCGATACTAATTCGGAGTCTACATGCCCTCACTAAAATTCAAACTTTAATAATGTCATTAACTGAAATAATGTCTACTGAGAGGAAAATTATGTCCAGAACTAGTCTAATAATTATGTTTTGTAATAAATAACAAACAATAAATTTTATTTAGGTTTACTGTGAAAAAAAAACAACTAAAATTAATTAAACTTTAAATATTTGACAAGATACGTATTTGTATAGCCTTTATAGTTATTTGTTATACACAAATAATCTATCATGTTCATATAATATCAGCTGTTTTATATAGTTTTAAAGACGTGGTATTTAAATTTACTTTATATGAATGTTTTTGTTTATTAATTTAAAAATATAAAGTTCAACCTGACGAATTATAAATAATTTTGTTAATTTAAAAATATTATTAGAGTTTGATTCTGAAATTTAACAACAGTCTGAATTGTAGAAATACAAGCTATTGATGGGAGGGACTATATTCTACATTTGGAAATAAATCTCTATCGTTTTATGATTAATTACCGATTAAAGCATTTTATATCTATTTTTAAACAGCTTTCTTCCATAAGAATGTTGTGATCAAAGGAAGACTATCATATTGCGTAATTATTCTAATTAGAAGCTAAAATCGCATAATTGAGGCACACAGCGTGTTTTTATTCCACTGCACAAACTTGAATTCTGCCGTGAGCAATATTGTCTAGTCTCGTTGTTCCTTCTGAAAAGCATCACGTATTATTTAATTCCGAGCACATTTGTACTGAATAATGTTTATCGTTTCTGGAAAACTGCACGTTATTAGTATACACATATGTTCCTAACCTAAAATAATATTACCATGTTGTTTTTAAACTGTTTATTATTTTAAAATAAATTTTTCTGTTTTTAGTATATATGACTACTCAAATATTTTCAAGAAAATTGTGAAAATTTACCAAACAACATTAAATATAATATTCCAATTTCCACTATAACCAAAACATGAACAACTCAATGTGAAGAATTAAGTTACCATCACCTGGTAACAATCCTTGCACAACAGAGTAATACCAACTTTGTTTCTTTTATGTATGTTTTTAGATTATCTTCTAGAATGTTTAATATTGATTTTTAAACGTGGTAGTAAATAATTGTAAACAATTTACTTATACCACCAACAACTTGATAATATTTATTTCCCTTCTAGATTTCTATTTAATGTAAGGTTTACAAAATAAAAGTCATACTTTTATAAAGATATATTACAACAAAATAATCAACATTAAGAGAGATAAAAAAACTTAAGAATTATCATATATAGTTTGAAGATAACTGTGTTTGCTCATGATATACAGTGTAATTCAAATACTCCTAAAACAATGAAAAAACCAATATATAAAATGAAATATAATATTTATATAATTCTGAATGCTAAAAGTATCAGTTTAAGTGTTCAGTAAAGTTAACAACAAACTTCTATAGCAACTTCGCGTCGACAAGTCTCTTGAGTAATCGAAATACATACAAAGTTTAGTACTAACATTGTATGAAATGTAAAGATTATTATTTTTAATTTAGTAGGCAAAGGAATATTTTTTGTTAGTGTTAGGTCCAATAAATCACAGAAATAAAAGTGTAATGATTGTAGAAGGAAATTAAGTATGTAATTATAATTTTTAGAACTGAATAATTGTTAGGGTTAAGTTAGATGTTAGATAATAATTTGTTATAATTGTTATTTGTCTTTTAAGAATGTAAGTAAGCCAGAGAGTCTTGTTATGTGAATAGGAAGCATAAAGTTGAAAACTGGAAAATCCTAACTAAGCCTGTTTGTTTACTTTATGTTTATTGTAAAAACTATAGAGTTTGTGAGGTGAATTTAAAACGTTTTAAATATTCAGTGAAAACAAAGGAAGAAGGTTTTTGGGGAAAGTGGCCAAGTGTGGAAGATTGGTCTCTATAGAGCTTTAGGTGAACTGAGATACGAGAGCTCAGGTTGTCTCAAGAGTTCTATTTACATCATATGGTACTTACCCAGCTTACGGTGATTTAATCACCGCTTAAACGGATTTACTGAATCTTCTAATTGTGAATATCACTCAGTTACTGATATTTTAGTTTTATTTCTGGCTATTTCCAAAGTTGTCCATATATAAAAAAGCATTCAATTTCTTCACCACTACTTTGTGCCTGTTGATATGTCAAAATACATTTCCCTTGTTTCGATAAGTTTCGAAATAACAGTTTTAGAAATAAATGTCATTAGTCGTTCTGTCCAGAAAAAAAAACTGCAACATTTTGATCGTATTAAGAATATTTGAAGTAATTTTTCTTTTAACTGTTAAAAGGACAATATATTTTAATACATTTCTTCTGTATTCCTTTACGCTTTTACGTAGGTATATAAGTAACATAATAATAATTTGAAATATTTTTATAATAATTAATATCAGATAGAATAAAACTTGAACACAAACAAGTTCTTACAAAAATTCCATTGACTTAATCGAAGGCTTTTCAAAGACAAAGTCGCCCTTCTCAAAGATACATGAGCTACAATAACTAAACTATAGCGCGTTTGAACAAGTAAACACATTTTTTGTGAAAATTTGTGTTCGAGTTTTATTCTATCTATTATTACCTCACAAGTCAAGCTCAACATTTATTTAAATTAATATTCTTTGTTAATATCATGCTTACGTATAATGTAGATAATGTTAAGCCTATATCGAATATTATATAGTATTTAACTGTAATTATATTATTTAGAATTAAACTAAATCTATCATTATCACAAATTAAAATGTATAATTTGTGAAAAATTATATATAAAAAAGATAAGTATAACAATTTGTTTGGGCCATTCCGAATATTGATATACTAATTAAAATATTTAAGACTTACCTTAATGACGAAGAGAAACCATATTACATCTTTACAACTTGATAATGGCTGAATAGCCGAAACGGCTGTCGTTTGAACGACGCAAAAAGAATATTGACGACGGTAAGTCTTATATATTTGGTTAAAAAAGATAAGCTAGTGGGTTCATACTCCGTTTATATGTAATTAAATTCGATTTTACATTATTGGTTAGTCAGTAATAATATTTATGATTAGTTAAGAAAACCCATTTGGGATATTTCTCTATTGCTGATTGGGGTTCATTTTCAACTTAGATGCAAATTTTAGTTTATGAGTCGGGTAAATATGAACTTTTCTAAAAATTCATAGATTGTAAAGAGAGTGCATCCATGTATATTCATAAATACCACACAAATTCTTCGAGTTTACTCCTTAATATTCGTTTTTTTTAAACTTTTTTAAAAACACTTCCACATTGCTTTAAACTAGAAACAATGTGGCTACTTTTCACCAACAAACAAAACAAATATACCTTCGTCTAATCGGGTATCACTCCTAAAGTAACACTCATGACGGGTTGTTGGGGACAGTTGTTTAAAAATGTATATTTCTAATCTATATTCCCTAACAATATTATTATTCCATAAATAATATGTTATATATTTATTTTCTACCTCTTATAAATGACTTTTTATAAAAATCTAAACTCTGAATACAGATGAAAGGACAGCAGAAAATTAAGACTTACCCACATATAATAGATAAAATCTAAAAATTACAAACCCTAGACACCAGGTTTGGTGTGAAAGTTGGTTTGAATAAATATGCTTCCTTATTTTGTATATTTAAAACAGGCTTAAATCATTGGGAAACGATAAAAAAATATAATAAAGTGGCGAGACTGTAAAGTTGCATCCAATTTGAAAATGACCTATATTGTTTTTTAATTTTTATTATTATTATTTTTAAATAAATTAAAAATACATTTCTCTCCTTTTCCCCGTACTTAGAAAGTATATGCTTATCTGAACAACATTTAAAAGCCTAATATGTTCCAACGAACAGTTGCGTTTAACACACATATTTATTTACATAAAAACAGTATAGCAATAATTCAGTTAATTAATCTTTTAAAGTTATGAATAAAGCCAATTGAAGCCCCTTCTTAGAAGTCGATACTCAATCTGCTCTATATAATAGAGACGAGAATAAAAACTGTTTGAATTAGAGTAATTAAGATTTATATTATTTAGTAAAAACAAGTTAAATACCAATTTTATTAAATGTCTTTTAGAGTTATCTTCAAGCCTCTAGTTTTTTTTTAGTAAAAATAAACCCGAAGTCAAGCGGAATATTCAATGTGTGATTGCTCAGAGGGGTTTAAAGTTTTGTTGAGCATTCAATTTCTAGACAAAGGTTTAATAAAACGGACATAGTTTTTATTCATGCTTGGAATAACAGTTATTGGATTCAATTTAAATTAACTGAATTGTTCGACTGCAATACAGTCTACATAAATATTGTACCTAGCTAAAAGTACAATAATTTCCTATCAAGTATTTTCAGTTGGTACAATTGCATGGGTTAATAAAAAAAAACCTTGGTTATTACATTTCATTTAACATTTAAGTTTTCGCTTGACGGTCTGAATATTTTTTAATGTTAATATTTCTTTTTTTAACTACACGTACATCATTTAACATCACCTAATTTTGATTAACATCTCGGTGCAAATCAATATATCTTAATGAATGTTGTTCCAAATCGCTAACACCATACAAAATTTTCCACATTAACGTTAGGAAATTTCATGAGTAGTTATAGGTCTGAACAAGTTACTAAATAACTATGAAGTAGATTTTTTGCCAATTTATTATTTATTTTTGTGATATCTATTTCGAGTTTGCGTTATCAAATATTTCCCTTTATTAGTTTTAATTAATCTTTTCTGATTTAAAAGGTTTGTACCTTGGTATTTTTCAAAGCAAAAACTAAAAATCCAATATGGTATTTCAATTTCAAAAATATTTGGTGTAACTATATAAGTAAACTATTTTAAATAATCAAATTGTTTTCTCTCTTTGTAGCGTACGAATGTCAAATTCAGTCCCAACGGGAAAATGAGCATTCACGCCACCTAATAGATAAGAACCATGGATACACGGACCTACAGAATGACCTGAAAGCAATCAAAATATGTTCTAAAGGTAAATATATGAATGCAGTCGAGGAGTACGAGATTTATAAGGCGTTCAAATCAACAGATGCAAATGGCGAACATGGACTATTGAACGACCAACTAAATATCGACTCAAATACCTTGTACGACAAGGCGATAAGAATTCAAGAAGGCCACGGTAAGAACAGGTTCGGAGTGCACGAGATAACAGATGGTCAGTTTACGTCCTGTAGCCAGAAGGTGTGCACCAAATAGGACTTTTAATGTGATATGTGTGTTTTGTGTGTGTTTTATAAATAATTTTAGTGTTTGACGACCTCAGTCGAGTAAGTTAAATTAATATATCTGTGTCCGAAGATGGGATGAAAGTCCCGAAACGCGTCACGATTGCAAAAAAGAAGTCACTTGTCGGAAACAAAGGTAAGAAACTTTATTTTACTATAAAAATATTTCAAATATACGCAAAACTATCTCTACAAAGTGTGGAAAACATTTAATCTAGCTAAATCACCGACTTTAAATCAATTAACTATACCAATTTAAATAACAGTAATTACACATGTTTATGAATTAATTACAGAAACTAATTTGAACATATCATTGGAAATTTGCTCTATTTTAAAATTGTTCAGGGAAAAAACTTTCTTGTTGTATGATGTATGACTAGTTTTTGTTTTTTTTTTGTTTTTTTTTACTTAAAATTTACCATTTAATAATTTTACAACTGGATACTAGGCCTATACTTCAACAACTCGTTGCGTGTATCTTTACTATACACAATACATTTATATCTGTATAATAACTCAAATAATGGACATTTGTTGTTGAATTTTTTTTAGTTTTATTTGCACAGTGAGGGGTAGAATTTTTTTATATTTTCTGGTAATATAATACACAATTATAAATTAATTATAATTATGTTCCTTCTCCTCCAATTCCAGGAGCAATTAACTTTATTTAGAGTTAGCCTACGTCTATGTAAGGCTCAAAAAATACCTATGTTTGTTTCTCTCCTTTCACTCTTAAAATCTAAACTGAAATAACTTTAACATTGTTTTCCTCTTTCGACATAACCCCCTCTCATTTTATTCTTAAAATACATGTTAAACTACATTGAAATATAAATAAAAATTGGTTGATTCAAGTTAAAAATATATAATTGAATCTCTCTAAATGAAATAAATTTATTTAATTACATATGCTTAAATTATTACTTAACCTTTTAAACGAGTTATACAGTGAATTAAAATAAATTTTAATTGTTTTAATAAATCCGTTACCCTCCAATCATTGAACAAAATATCTGATAAATTATTTTATTTAAAAGTTGAAGTTTTAAGTTCGGTTAATTAACTGATTAACTTGTTATTGGAATCATGGAAAGCACCAAATATTTGCTTAGATCCTGAGTAACGATAATTCGTTGCGTAATTGCTCATGCTATTTATATTTTATTTCTCCATTTAAACTTTTAAATTTATTTACAGTTAGTCTATGGACTAGCACTAGTTTCAATTCTAACAACGTTTTTAAATAAATATACAATATTTATATTTAAATATGTTGATAAAAATCACTTCCTATTTGTAATTGTTTGGCAAACAATTAAAAGTAATTGGCATTCATTATTTTGCCACCCAATAACAAAAACGACGTAATTATGAAATTAAATACAAATCTCTTATAAATTGTTTCCTCCAAGGACTAAGATGCTAAATTCGGATGATCTGTGATAAAGCCCGTATTAGCTCTTCACATGTCTTCGTTCAGGTTTTGATAGTCTCGTCAAAACAACTGATGTAAACTAAATGTTTATAACTTTCATTTCTCTATACACTATAAATATACATAACTAACGGTTTTTTTTGTGTTGAAACTTTTAAAATTTCACAATGTTATACCTTAGATCATTGTTTATCTTAATAACCAGTACCTTTATAATAACTGTAATAATTTATTTAGGTGATATATTACAGATGTTGCTATTTAACTTTGTAAAGCAAGCAGATTTTTGCACAGAAGTTTACTAAGTTTTAAATTACATAAATTACAACCATCTTCTGTAATGTTCCAAATGAGTCTTCTTGTTCTCCATCTTCTGTTCTAAATGTGTTTTATTTAATATCTTCCGTGTAAATCCTAAACTTTAACTAGTTTATAAATTTGTCTTTACATATATAGTCTGGGAAATAACTTACATAAAACTGAATGAATTATATCAATCACAATGTATACTTACTCTGAGTTTTACTACTCACCATTTTTACATTTTAATATTTTGTTCAGTGAATTTTATATTGAGATATCAGAACATTATCATCAAAACAGGTGTGTGAGGGGGCAGGCATATTGTCATAAATGTATTACAAACTTCCTTTGCCCTAGTATTTGGAGGAATACAATAAATTACAAACAAGTCTACCTATAAAATATTGTTCATTGCTCACGGTAAGTTTGTTGTAAGCTGATTGTGCAAAGCTTGATCAGCCTTACAAAGTTAAATTGATCCTTCGAATGTAATCTTTAGTAATCTGTTGAAGCTCTTGTTACTTACTGAGACGTATAATTTAGACTACAAAGGTCTCTTATAATTATGTTACGTATTCTGGGATCATCTTAATTCATAATAAGATGTGCCATCAGATGTGCCTTTAATGAATAAGGGATAGGTAATCCCGAGAAAAACTTGCTGGTTCTACACTTTTTTACAAGATGTCTTCTTTTAGATCCTTCTCTTACATATTTTTCAATATAGTTTATTTTGACCTAACCGTATTCACTTCTGACTTTGACAGTATTACAGTATTGGAGGAATAGTAGTATTTAGTTTACGTTATTGTCTTCCTTTCTTTTATAAAACGAAGATGACCAAGAGGATTTTAAACAACAAAGGAAACAATTTAATATGAAGTTATACGAATTACGAAAAATACGATATAAGTCATAACACCTCATCATGTTAATGTTATGTTATGGTTTCCTTAAAAAGGAAACACCTAACGCTTAAACATAATTACCTACAAAATATATTACTGCATAAAATTGAATGAAAAATAATTCTGTTCATAATAAAAGTTAAAACTTATCAATTAAACTGTCTACTTCGAAGTCGTCTTCCAGTAATATTCAAAATGTTTTGAGGTATTAAAATCTTAATTATTTTATGGTTAGTTCATTGTATTCTTTGTTATTATTAAACCTAGCTACATAACTTGCTGCATTCAAACATGAACAAAATATCACATTACACTAAAACGAATGTAAAAAACCATGTCTTGTCAGTGCCATACTTGCATAATGTATATTAATATATATTACAACGTAAAATGCCAACAATACACGTTCGAGATAGGTGCTGTGTGATGTGCGATGTGTGATGTGTGATGTGTGATGTGTGATGTGCTTTGTGTGATGTGCGATGCGTGATGTGCGATGTGCGATGTGTGATGTGTGTTGTGCGATGTGTGATTTGTTATGTGTGATGTGCTATGTGTGATGTGCGATGAGTGATATGTGATGTGCGATGTGCGATGTGCGATGTGCTATGTGGGATGTGCGATGTGTGATGTGCGATGTGTGATATGTGATGTGCGATGTGCTATGTGTGATGTGCGATGCGTGATGTGCGATGTGCGATGTGCGATGTGTGGCGTGCGATATGTGATGTGTGATGTACGATGTGTGATGTGTGTTGTGCGATGTGTGATTTGTTATGTGTGATGTGTAATGTGTGATGTGTGATGTGCGATGTGTGATGTGTGATGTGCAATGTGTGATGTTCCGTTTATAATTGACTAGACTAAGGATGTCGGTTGTGAGCAACGAAACATGTAGCTAAGTGTGTTAACAAAAAAGGCTACACAAACGTAAAATAGTTATATATTATGGCTAAACAATGAATATTATATTTAGAGTAAATAAAGCGAGATAATTCAATAATGTGGATTTATATACATAAAAAATATAAAAATCAATAAAAAAATTAAATTTAAACTCTTGTAAAAGAATTTACAACATAGGTACTATAAAGGTAGAGGAGAGAAAGTGAGTCTCCAATTACTTTCTCGCAAGAGATGTTATTATGACGAAACAGAATCCCTGAGATTGAAACTTTCTACGTTTATTAATAGGTTTAAAATGAAATAATTTAGTTTTGGTTGTCCGTCTTTGCACAATGTTCATAATGGAGATGGTGTGAATATAAACAACAATTATTTGTGTAGTTTGCTAAAATATATTGTTAAGAGCTCATTACAAATTACGAATTTATATCGAGCAATAAGAAAATATATTTATATTTGATTCAGTTTATAAAGATATACAGTATATCCAAACTTTCTTGTAAATTACGTTTGGTTAGTGTTAATATCAGTAAATTTTGTAAGGGGAATCTGAAATTGTAATGTTAAAACTATTTTACAAACACAAGGATTGATACAAGGGAAAACTGTCATTCTTTCATATAATAAAGAGTTACTTGTACTGAATAAATATTTATTGAAAGAAATATTTCCTTTAGATCTTTTTGTTCTAAGCATTTCTTTGACTTTTATATTCTCTTTGATACAATATCACTTTCGTCAGACTGGTGGAGCATGCTAACCATGATCTAGTTTTTATTTTACAGTTGAAAGATTTGTCAGTTTTGATCATTTTAACTGTATTATATTCAAGTTTATGTTATTTAAAGTTAAGAATTATGAAAAGATTCAACTTTAATATCATTAGGTTGTATGAATCTGCTTGAAAAACAAGAATTGCAGAAGTGTTTTTTGGGAAGCAGATATCCTATCTATAAGCTTACATTATATTCTTTATAAATTAGATTTAATTTATCTTTACATATGCAGATTGAATGGTGAACAGTGTGCAAAAAATATATGATTGATAGTACACTTAATTTGCAACAATATTGGCCATACTAAGATCCATTCTATCTCACTTAGGTCGATTTGTACATCGAATTAAAGCCCTTATGAGTAGAAAACAATCCCGCAAACCCGACTTCAAAAGGTTTGGAAAATAAAATAGTCGTCATGAAATTCTAATTTATTTTTTATTTGTTTTAAAAAAAATTGTTTCAACCTTGGTATACAAATCACTAATCCACCCTACATTAACTTCCACGGGACATGAAATTTATACAAAATAAGAAAAACATACACGGAATGAGAATCTATATCTTTGTAAAATAAAGAAACGAAAAGGAAGATTGTGTTGATTCAACACTAGATTAAAAATTCTGACACGAAGAGCAGTCAGAAGAAAATAAGATATTGGAACAGGATTTCTTCCCTTTCATAATACTGGGAACAATATTCTTTAGATACTGCAATATAAATTTACAGAACTAAATAACACAATGTAGTTTATGTTATGAACTCAATAGCTTAAGCTGAGCTATTTATAAAGTCATCTAAAAATTGGTTAAACGTTACTTGATAAACTCTTATATGTAAAAAGTATAGTAAACTTATTTATTTTTATGACTTTTACTTTGGTCAGCCTCCAAAATACATGTTGTCAAATATATATATATATATATATATATATATATATATATATATATATATATATATATATATATATATATATATATATATATATATATATATATTATACATATGTGTCAAACTACATCATTGAGAAATTCTAATTTACATAGATGCACATTTTGTTGTAAAGTATAAGGTAGCTATTGGGAGAACATATTACTTATACGATTTCAATATTTGACAATAAAAAAATTATGGTATTTATTTAAAAATTATTAAGGGAATGCTGAGATTGATAATATTTGTAAATATTAACCAACAATGTTGGGATAAATTGAGTTCCTTATAAAATGGTATATTATTAACATATATTAGGCCCTAGTCAATCTTTGTTGTGGTAAATATTTAATATGTTGGATATTTATTACGTATTCTAAACTATTATGACGTTAAAATCATCTTCTATGTTTATAAGACAAATATAGGTATTACAAAATAAGTATATTTTTATATTTCTAACCACCACGATTGTGTAATAATTTTTAAAAAAGTGTTACCTTTTTCGGACCATCATAATCCTTACTTGAAATAATTTTATTAAATGACCGGTTTCGACAGTTAAAAATGTCATCATCATATTTTCCAATTGCATAGTTCAACCATAAACTCTATAAACATTTTGTTACGTGTCTTGTTTAAATTTTGTTGTGTATTTTTTGCTTTTTTTGAAGCAATTAGGCTAATCTCTTGATGACAATTTTAACTGTCGAAACTTGTATAGAAAAAAAATTACAATATCAATTATTACTGGCTAAAAAAGGTTGATACAACTTTCAACTACAGTAAATAAGAATATACTAATTCTGTTGAAGCATGTATTTTCTTTATTGAAAATAAGCAAAAGTTCAAAAGTTATATTGCTGAACATCTTGGCTAATACCGGCTACTTATTTATTTCCCCAATAAACTTTCTCCATTGGCTGGTGAAGTTTTCTGTGTTTGTTTATCTTTGTTATTCAACACAGCAAACCTTTGATGGAACCTCACTTGCCTCACTGATTAGAGGAATTCATTACTCTACAAATGTTTGTTTTTGTTATAAAAAGATATACCATTTTAAGCAATTGCTGTATGCATATTTATGAGCTGATTGTATAATTTTTAACTCTGATTTATGCACATCATGTTTTGTCCAGTTTGCGATTAAGACGGATAGCTTCAATTTATTGTTGAAACTTAATTATTTATTCCACTTTTATTAAATTATAGAGGAGGAAAATTTATTTTTTACTTTTTCTGAAGTTATTACAATTTTGAAGAATAAATCTCGTTTTTACCTTGAAATTGAAATCCTTGAATCTTGAAATTCATATTCTTTTCCTACGTTTACAACATTCTTATTTTTGTTATTATATAAGCGTATCACTACTAGGATAATGGCACGTTCTGGGAACCCAAAAAGTTATATCATTTTATGTCTATAAAAAATTAATAAAACACACATCCTAAATAAAATCCAATGAGAATATAAAAAATATCAGAGAATAAATAAAGCAATAAAGATAAAGTTTAAAATTATTTTAACAATATAAAATAAATGAGATACAATTGTTTCGCCTTGCAGCATCATTTAGCAACTGATAATTAACAGGTATAGACAACTATTTATTCATTCACAAGTAACAGGAAACAGAAATACAATAGAGAAATCGGGAAGGGGAATGTTAACACCTAACCTAACCTAACCTAACCTAGCAGGTAGGTGATGGTTGATGAACTATGTTGAGGATAGGTTTTAGAAGCGGTGAAGAATTTAATACAATTTGGTCAATTAATTTGAAAATTTGCCTAGGTTAAATAGATTTATTTATTTCTAAACATTATAAATTATTTAATCTATTGCTTTTATTTTCTATATGTAAGAGTTTAACATTCAATTTCGGATCAAAATTATGACCTCAGTCCAAAAGTGGGCGAGCAAAGTTTGAGTTTCTATAAGCATGTTTCCAGCTATTTACAAGTTCTTTAATCCTAACTTTTATAGCATATAACAATGTACTCAGAGTCACAATCTTGACAAGATATTTTATAAACTCAACTATTTTCTAACATTTAACCAACATTTAACTATTATCATTATGTATATATATATATATATATATAAATCCATACTACAGTATATGATTGACCTAATTGAAGCTTTTATAACAGGTATTAAAGTCGTCAATGAGAGCCACTTCACTTAGTTGATCTTTACTTGTGTTTAATCAGAAGATGTAACTAAATAACGGTCTGAAATTGAGTCATTTGGATTTATATTATTAATAAAATTCATTTAACTACTTTTACCTCTAGACCTCATCCTTTTTTACAGAAATTAGACTCGTAATAAAAGCGGGACGTGCAGTGTTTTTCTGATTGCACAAAGGGGTGTAAAGTTTTGCTGAACATTCAGTTTCTAAACTGAGCCCTAATGAAACGGACATTGTCCTTTATTCAAGCGCAAAATAACTGATATACTTTTATTATATACAATTTGTTAGTACTGAATTACTCTACCATGATACACTACACACTAATGTCACAGCTTAGTATAAAGGTTCAAACGAAACAATGCAAATTAAAATCATAAAATGAACTGAAATAATTCTATATACTCAAACCCCATCCAGTAATCACAAATACAAAAATATCGTACACATATAAACATAATTGTTCTTTTATATATGATAAGATATTTTATATTATTTATTTCCATTTTTAGAATCAGCGTTTACAAAGTTCTTTGAATTTCAATTTTAAAAACTGTGTGAAAGACAATATACATTTCGGTTCATAATATCGATTCAGAACTATCTAAAACCAAGATAGGAATGTGCCCGGTTTACATTATTTTCTGATATAAGAAATAAGAGGGAAGGCATGGAAACAAAGTTTAATCGTTTATTTCAGTTCTGCATTTCATTTGTTTGTGATATTCACTAGCCTTCTCTGTTATCATTCCCCCCCCCCTTTTAACAGAATGTAATGCTTCATTATCACTTTACCTTTCGTTGAAGACGATTGAAAATATGTTCATAACATTTCAAAATGGCGACAGTTTTGAAACGGGTTTCTGTAGTTACTTTATATAGGTGACTTTTTCTGTTATAATTCATTTCACGAAATGGAATTCGTTTATAATGATTTAATTTTTTTTAAACGTACACGTTGATATGTATATTATGATATTACAATCACAAAAAAAAACTTAGATTCTTTTAAAGAATGGTGGAGATTTTAACATACTCTGGAATCTCATTAGGTTTCCTGCTATCTTCGTATTAACATCAGCGCTCATCGTAACAGCAAATAGCAAACAACAGGGGAAACCCTAAGGTCATATGTTTTTTTATATGGCGTTTTTAATTTAAATCCAGACATTTAGGAGTGGTGCCATTAATTAATCATTAAAAAAACATTTTACTTAAGTTGAGATTGTTAAACATACGAGTAAATTAAACTAAAATTAATTTTTAAATAGTAGAGATTTTGATAAATTCAAGGTTGTTTATGTTTTCTACGCATTAACTCGCAAAAGAAAGACAATAAATATTTTAATAATAAGTGTTGAATTTTGAGCAGTATGTCAAAACGAAGCGAACTATTACTTCGTTTAGAAACTAATCTTTTGGTTCTATCTAACACTTACCAAGAAGAACTGTGGGGAATACAAGGATTCACTGAAGCACGAAAGAAAGATTTAAAAAATAAGATAACAATAAATCTAGTTTGTTTATTATAATGCCTTTACGTACATTTCAATGACCTAGTTATCATCCTTAGAGGTTTACAGTGTCTTGAAATATGTGGTCAGTGAACAAATTTACATATAATTAAAACCTATATACTTACGTTTCACTACCTATAATGAGTACTTAAAAAACCAAAACTTGTGCTACAATTACAAAAGAGCGATAGTGTTAAAATATAAAAGTTGTAGGCTATAGTTTACATATATATTTTTTATTATTTTGGGGAAACTTCACGTCTCGTTATACCATCAAGAGTGATATTGTTCCCCCCTATGTGAGAATCCCGTTTCCCCTTTCATTAACTACATCTCTCATGTTACTCCCTAAAGGCATTACTTCATAAGAGAATAGATTCATGCTACAGATCTTTATTCTTATTTTACGCAGTCCTTAGGTCATTTTTTTTTCATTTTAAAATGGTGCTTATGAAATGCTTCCTGAGATTTACTCTACCGTTTCTGTCATCGCAGTATAGTAACATTATAGTTTTACCAAATATCACATTATCTCAGAACATACAGTAAGATCTATACTTGTGGTTATAAATATACGATATTATGATGGATTAATTTAGTTTTTATATATATATGACTAACTGTTTAAGAATATCACACTTGTTACAAATTAAAACGGACTTTTAAAATAAAGATATTACATTATAAAACAGAAAATAAATATGCAAGGAAATTTCAGTCACATGTTCCATTCCAATTTCAAAGAAATAAGATTATGCAACTATATCATCACACATCGACGCAATTAAACAATAAAATTGTAAAACATGCAAAACTTCCTTAATACAAATGTGATTTCTCAGCAACGTTAGACAATAACGAGTGTAGATTTCTCTCGTCCTAATACTTGTATTTATATATATTTATTTTATCATATAAAGTTACTCTATCATCGGTGATTTTGTTTATATTGACAAAAGTAATAAATCTGTTTAGTTTGAGATGGAGTCATCCAAATGAAAAAATAAATCCATTTCACCTCTTTGTTACAGTCGAACCACGGACATGAGATTTTCATTTGGAATATTTTCCTCATATGAACCTGTACAATTGCATGTTCAAATATTGTTGTCACAGTACTTAAACTATATATATATATATATATTTATATATATATATATATACATTGTATTGGTATTCTAAAGTTCTGGTTATTTATTCAAATATTCATAATGATTTCATACGTGAAATCGTGTATTTTTTTCTGTAATACTGAATAATTTCACGTCCTATAATATATCTTTAAACAAATTTAGTTTTTATACCGCTACCCCCATTTATACTATTCGGACCTATTTAACTTTTATAGATTTTTACATTGTTATGTCAATTTATAACTGCGCCGATTTTCACATTAAAGAAAACAAGGTTTCCTGAACCACGAAAATAAGAAAAAATACTAAGATACTTACTATAGCATGTTTATTATAATAACATTATTTACATTTCGATGATATAGTCATAATCCTCAGAGGTTTGTGGGGTATTACTTCAAAATGTATATAATTTTGTTGTAATAAACCTACTGGATTTATTGTTATTTAGTTTTGTTTCTTTTTTTTGTGGTTATATATCTTTAGCAGCAGAAAATTATGGTGTATGAGTATGCAAAAGAGGTTATTTAGTTTGGGAAGAACATACAAAATACCTCCCTAAACGAGAATTTTACTCCGTGAAGGAGTAATTGAGGCAATAATCTATGTTTGCTTCTGTACTGTTGTAATTTTGTTTCTGCCTTAAATATCTGTATTTGTTTTTATTAATAATTGATTAAATATACCATTCTCTCTTTGTGTAATATGTAAAAAAAATCCTATTTGTATTGAACCTTTGCTGCTTTATATATTGAAAGGAAATAATGAATTGACTTCAATTAAATTTTACTTTGTTGTCATTAAACAAAGTGTAAAGGCATAATACTGCTCCCTTTTTTTACTCTTTTAAAAAGGTATTTATTTCTCATATGGGTGTATACTGTAAATGAAGCAGAATGAAATATGTGTATATAAGACTGAAGTCACACATACACACAAAGAAGCTTAGCAGAGAGAAAGCTACTTTACTCCACCCCGTTGTAAGTCTGCATCATTTATACCCACTCAAGCCTGTAACCAGTAGGCCTAATTTCAGATAGTAGTTTCTCCCCACGGTCTAGGGTTATTATCTGCAAAACAGAATTGGGCCACTTCAAGTTCAATAATACCCTATACGAGAGGAAATGCTTTTGTGTTTAGCAGAAAGTGTATCCATTCTGTTTTTTGAAAGATTAAAAAAAAAATGGATGGGTGATTCAAAATGTAAGTAGGTTCGTTTAATGAATAACAGGGGATGTTTATGTACTACTCATAACTACAATGTTTAAAATTCATATACATAAAAAAAACTTTAACAAACTGTTATTTTGTTACTCAAATTTATAAATTGATAGAACCATTCGTAAAGACATATATAAATCACCAAACGTTCCACTAAAACATATAAAGAATATGACTATTTTATTAAAAATTATCTGTATTTAAAAGTTTGGGTTCTATAACATGTGTAAGAGAAATTAATCTGTACCAGAAGAATTAATACTATAATGATATTTTTAAAATTATGAGTTACATTTTATAGTATGTAGAGTGTCAGTGGTTTTCTGTCAAGTTGTGTAGAATTAAGTGTAACTTCTACTGGGCTGTAATGAGCCATTGTTTACTAGTAAGTCAGTATGAGTTTTGAATTGTTGTTAAGCACGAAGCACTAATGGCAACTTATGCCGAATATATAATGCAATAATTATAAAAGTTCGTGAGATAAAAATACTCTAATTATGAATTGAATATCATAGCATAGCGTGAAGTATAATGAATTGGAGGGTACACTCTCACCAATACGCCATTTTCTGCACTTTTTACGTGACTACTTTTTAATGTGTGCAATATCTCATTAAACATCCTTCCGTTTCTGTATGATAAAATGTAACAGAAATTTACTAAATACGTGACAAATGTAATGGTAGAATGAAGAAAAGAAACGAAACAAAAATTATCTTTTATGAATTTATTAGGGGGGTATCAAACAAATTATATCTTATAAAGATTAGGTAAAGTTAAATACTTGTAAATTGTAATTTTATATTTGGTAAACTTACATTTATTTTCATCTTGTACATAAATTGCTTCAATCAATTTTTATAATAGCGCACATTTATTAATGATATTGATTGTTTATTTTCTTTGAAATAGGTTACGTATTTAAAGGAAAAAGTTATGTAATGATATTTTGTTTTAATGAATGTGGTGTTGTGTTATAAAGTGTAAATATCAACTACCATTCACATGTTTAAGTTAACACAACAGTTAATAACTGCTTTACATTTGGTAAATAAGCTGATGTTGTACAGTACTGGTATATTGCAGGCATTGTTTACACATCAAACCGTCCGTCAAACACATCAAACACTTGCAAGCTGTAAACAAGCGCTTAGCCTATATAGTTAACTGTAAACAAGGAAATGCAATATTGTAGTTTTGCTTAACTTCACTAATTCAGTTATTAGCAATGGTGCAATTTCTATATTGTTTGAATATTATCGGTAAATGCTTACCTAACTACATTTATGTATTAAACAATAAACAAATAAACATAATATATATTGATAACGTATCATAGGTGTTTTATATCACAAACAACCTTGATTAATTTTATATCACAGACAACCTTGATTAATTTTATATCACAAAAAACCAATTTTGAATTACTAAAAATGAAGAACAATTTTGGAAATTCAATAACGAATAAATTAGATAAAAATAGGGATTAGAGATATGGTAAACATTGTTCATCTTTATTATATCAAGAGTGTTTCTGGAAAACGCGAAGATAATTCAGGGGGTCGAAATAAAGAGAAAAAAAATAGCTATTTACAAATGTCCGGAAATTCTTCTTTTATCAGCTATCTACCATTTTGTTTTAGTAAATAATTTATGTCTCTAGAACTGCTTAATTTATTGAGTTGAAATTTTGCAAGTTACTTACCAATAATACCTAGTTACCTAATTTGAAAAAAAAACATCAACTTCTTCTAATAATCTGTTTAAATAACCAGCATCTTGAAACGGTTTATTGGAACAAGTTTTTTTTTTTTTTTAACTAGGTCTTTACATTGATGAGTTCCGCTCTAAATTATAAATCAATTAGTGGAGCCGTTCTAGAGATATTTAGAAAAAATGGGAGTCAGCTGGTAAAATGAATCTTTACTGGACATGTATACAAATAAATTACACTAGATATTTTGAGAACTCTATTATTAATTAAGAATATTCACGTACATTACAAACGCAATTACATTTGTAAAACGGTATTGTTGTCCATGTAATTTATATATTTATTAAAACACAATATACACAGCAATTCAATTAATGGTATCTATGTATTTGTGTTCGATATAACCATATTTAACAATAAAGCATAATTTATAAGACATCTCCGTATGATAAATTAGTAATAAGTATGTATTTATAAGATAAAAATCGTTAATAATATAGAGAGTAGCTCAGTACTTTGTGGGGTTTGATACATTCGAACTTTTAGTCCTACAAATAAAAATGTACAGATTATTCATCTTTCAGCTTATTAAATATGATTTCTTTTGTATTGCATAAGTTCAAGAGACTTGACGATATATGTTTGCTGACGAACTTGATTAACCTTTTTTTTGCATGTAGAAAATATTGTAAATCATACAAATATAATGTTTATGTTTGATATACACACATTAAGTACATGTGATCTTCCAATATCTAGAAATTCCAATGACCCTTTCTGCTGATGTAACAAAGACAGCCAATATAATGACAAGGTTATATAGACCTATGCAAAATATGTGTAAAACGATGAAATAAAGTTCTAAAGAAACGAGATGCGTTATTAAATTAGTAACAATAGGCTTAGTAGTGAATTGTATGTATTGCGTTCACACTATTAGTGCGCCGAGAATGTACTTCTTGAATATAAATTCGTGTCGAAGAACTAAAAACACTTACTAGTTGTGCTTTTTAAATTATAAAATACTCGTTTTTGGAATAATATAATAGATTTCTTTAGTATGTACAAGAATAGCTAGATTATAACGTAATATAATTGTTTCTATTGTAGCCTTATCGAACTACCATGTTTATGTAATTAATTTTTAAACATACATTGTTTTTTTTCTTCGTCGAAATAAGGAATTAATTATTTATGTATTTGAATAATTAATTAAATGCGTAATATGTATAACATAATAACGTATATTTAATTCATATTAATAAGAAATATATTATGTATTTTATTTGAATTTAAACGTTATCTGAAGTTTTGATACATCAGACTTTTCTCTTACAATTCTATATGTAGTGTAAACTACTGTTGTGTTTATAAAATAAGAAAGTATACAAAATACACTTTTTTTTTGCAATTGTTTTCTAATTTAAATTATAAATTACATGTCCATAATTGTTTCTCCATGACGGAAGTTCACTAGCCTAATTTATCAAGATGTAAGCAGTTATTCTGGTATGTGCATGATTCAACATAATGGAATGAAGCTCTCCATTTTACTTCTCGTTAGACGCCCCTTTACACTTTGTAATATGTATAATATTGGCTACCACGTCACTCGTAATAGAACCTCATGAATTTATCGGCCATTAAAATGTAAACAGGACCAGGCAAAATGAATTAAATGAGCCTATAGTCCCAATGGGGCTATAAACTTAATAACTGTAAGATAGGGTTGTATGCTAAGCAAACGCTATTAGATAATTAAGTCTTGTAACCCGAATATAAACGATCTTGCTTCTATTTACTGCCACAGATTATTATTTTTTGTATTTAATATAGAAATTAGTTTTACATATATAATTAACAAAAATTACATTCAAGGATAAAATAAAGCGATGAGCTTAAAGTTTCCAAATATTTTAATAATATAAATGAGCTACAATTGTTTCGCCTTGCGGCATCATCGGATGAGTTGCCCGATGATGACGCAAGGCGAAACAATTGTAGCTCATTTATATTATTAAAATATTTTGAAACTTTAAGCTTATTGCTCTATTTTATCCTTGAATATTTAGTTTCAACAAGAAATATCTGCTATTACGTTAAAATTATTAAAAAAATTACGTTGTTTATTTATTATTGTTATTGGATATTTTAAAATAGTAATTTGATATTTTGGAGTTTACGGAAAATAAATATATTTTTACAAATGAAATATTTTCCACCAAGACATAAATTTTATACAAAATCTCTAACAATTTTTTTTATTAGTAGTATTAATTTATTTTTATAATTTTTGTTATACGGAAACGCAGTTTGAAATAAATCAGTTTAATCGAGATTTGGTAGAACATTTTTTTTTAATTGGTATCACAAGTTATTTACTTATAACTCATACTTCCAGATATATATTTTATAGTAATTAAATTCTAAAAAAACTCATAAGACAAGTTCACTAGATTTTAGTTGGATTACACCTTATTAGTATGCTCAAAAAAAATCAACGAATTTGAAAAACTACGTCTAATGTGTTTTAAAAATAAGAATATAAACATATTAAGTTATTTTTATGCTTAAGATATTTCAATTATAAAAACCATTTTTATTTCACTTTTATAACTACGAGTAGATTTTTTTAATACAAATACTTCCCCCATCTTTCCAACCAGAACAATGAGAACCGTGTTTTGATTTTTAACACACAAATGATGGCAAATGTACGAAAAATGTATAATAATAAAATTGAACTTCCATTATTACCAAATAACTTCAAACAGAGAATGAGAATTATTACATTTACCAACTCGTGTTAGCTATTATTCATAATGTCTAGGCAAACTGATTAATATTTGAATATAATTATTACTTCAGCCACATCGCACTACACATTACGGTTAATAACTGGTTAGAGTAAATAATTAATCACTTTAGCTAACAAATATAGTCATTATATATATAATATAATGTTAAACATAATAATCACAATGGCTGTAACATATGTCTGAAACTAGTCAAATCATACTACCTATTACAGTTTTTCTCCAATAACCATTCTTATCCTCCCCCTAATAACTGTTTAATCACAATGACTGTAACATATGCACATGTCAGAAATAGTCAAAGCATACTAACTATTACAGTTTTCTCCAATAACCAATCCAATCCTCCTCCCTCCATTTTATTTGAGTTATCAACCCTTAATTAAAATATCAAGAACTACAACTCATTACTAAACAGATTATATTTTCACCTGTCAAAACAAGATTTCCTTTTCCTGAAAATTCTTAATTACTAAAAAGTATTAAATAAATAATTTTTTTTTAAATTTATACCAATTGAACAATCCTCAAAATGTAAAAAAAAAAAAAAAAAAAAAAAAAAAAAAAAAAAAAAAATCAACTTATCTCCATTTTTAATTTAGTAATATGTCATATGATTGTGTTTATTTCTTTTGCCTTAAATAAAAAAAATATTTTCAGAATTAAATATCTCAACTACTGGACTTATTTGACTAATTAATCGGATTTGGTTTCACTGCAAATATAAACAAGCATATATGTTGCGCCTATGACTTATTTCTGAAGTTATTCTAATTTTCAGTTGTATACAATCTACAGTTTAAGATAAAAACAACATATGTATCAGGACTAATCAGAAATTTAATATAGTTGTTTAAAATTTCTATCTCACTGAATTAAAATAATCCAGAACCACAAATAATTAACTAGACTGTTTAGATACTTCCCTTTACTCTACTTACACATTTGTTAGACTTAAATAGAATCTCTTAATCAATATAAGATTAATATTGAACAAATAAATTTCAAAATATTTCGTTATGAATATAGAATTCTATGCACTATTATGTAAAACTACTTTGTTCCTCAATATTAAGGTTTTATGATACTAACTGTGTATAAATGTTATTAATTAAAGCTCATGCTTCTGTCACTTTTCCTTCTAACTAATATCAATAGTTGTAATAACAATTACCTCTTGTTTTTTAGATTACACGGAACCAAAGTAATGATAGATTATACTAAACAAAGAAGTTCAATAAAAAGCTAAGTTTTACTTAATATACTCTAAAATCTGAACCATTTAATCAACAACAACTTATTGTGAATTGTTTAAAAAGCTCGATGTAAGAGAAGTATGTTTTCTAAATCGGTAATAGTTCCAATAACATTGAATAAATCTGGGTACGATTTCGTAATAGACATTTATTGATAAATTTAAAAATAATTAATTGATACGTATGAAATTTGGATTAATGAATTATACTTTGATTTATGGTCCATGATGTTTGAGCGATAAGTTTATTAATCACCAACAACAGAACAATGACTTGATTCATTGCTAAGATTATTTACTGTATTTATAAATCGAATTGTACATAACTATATATTATACACACTAAAGTAAGAGAAACAAGTATGTTGAATACTTAGACATACAGTTTGTAGACTAAATTATACATCGGCAAGTAAAAAGAGCTCTAACAGGTTACTAATGAATACATTGGAAGGATTAATCTACCGTCGGTTACATCAGTCTTGGCAGGATAATCAGCTTACAACAAAATTACTTTGAGCAAACAAGGAACAAGATTTATAAAGGAGACCTGTTGATTGTAATTCATAGATCTCCTTTAACTGTGATGTAACCCAAAGTCTGTATGCTATAAAAACTTTACCTTATTTCCAGCACACTCCTAACTAGATCAAAGTTTTTACGATTATACCTCTTGTAAAATTCACCAAAATAATAAAGTAGAAACCTTTTTGTTTTATTAGTGGATTACGTATGAAATCAAATATTTCCATTCAATTCCCTGCTACTTTAACTTAATTAGAAACAAAAAAAGTATATTTTATTGAAAACACAAATCTAAGTGAGATTTATTTTCGAGTAGTTACTGTCTAAAAATTGTGAAATCTTGTAGTGAACTCATTCCCTGTTATCTGACTTAAGGTTTAATTAAAGGTATTTGTGAGTAAATTAAATCTAAACACATTAAAGACAAGTAAGTTTGTATTTAAAAGGAATACGACAATTTTCTTACAGGTGTAAGCACATCCACATGCACACAATTACAAAATGTCATTCGACAACTACATTTTTACACACGGTTGTTTGATGACTATTAATCTAAACTTTTAACAATATTAAATGAACCATTTTCAAAATTGAAGGCGAGCTTAATAAGGTAATATTTTGTGTCATTAATTTAGAATAATTGAAAACAAATTACTAATAAATTAGTTTCTAATAATAATAATTCATCTATAGTAATATACAAAGAACGAAAGCCTTTACAACCCCTAAACTTCACACGTGCCCTAATGGTTATTTAATCTTTTTTATGATGAGAAAACTCTCGAAATATCTTTTCACCAAAGCTGTAGAGTTTCTCTTCCTATTGAAAAAAAATCTTGAGAATTCACAGTTAGAACAGCTTTCTTTCCTACCTCTCTAAACAAAAAATACATTTTCCTTCCACGCCAGAATACATATTAATTCGTTTCTAAAATATAACTTAATAATGTAAAAATTATAGTAAAATGAAAAAAGATTTATCTACTAGGGTAGAGAATTTTACTTGTATGTTATAAACATCTGTGTAGATCTTCTGTGGATCTTAATGGAATGCATTAGTCGCAGATCTTATTTGATATGTGTAGAAAACTTTGTGTTTTGGATTTGTACAAAAGACTTATTTACTTTATGATTTACAACGCAATAATATAGTGACATATTCCATTATATACTTTGATACACCGCGTATTTTTGTTGTGTTTAAATTAAACGAACAATCTTAAAGGGTAAAAGTTTATGAATTCTATTTCCCCTTGCTTCTAATCTGGTGCTTTCGAACAAAATAAATATTTAGAATTTATACTTTGCTCTTGGTATTCAAGGAATAGTGAATGTATTTGTATCGTCTCTTATAAAAATATATAATCTAATCCAGTAATAATCTATGTACAGGTTTCAAATTGTTTATCCATACATAATCTTCCCTGTTTTGAAAACTAAAAGCAAGGAATAAAAATATAATAATTCGGTCATGTATTAATTAAATTATTATATTTAACAAAAATTTCAAAAATAGTAATTTTATTCCTTAAATTTATTTGTATATTATTCAATGTAGAATTAAAATCAAATAATACTTAAACAAAAAAAAATCGTGTTTTCTTTAACGTATGTTATTTTACATTTCACTTTAAATAGTAAATAAGTACTTTCAAAATAAATTTGAAATTACCATCTTAAGATGACGATTTAAGTAATAATAATAAGATTTTTAGCAGTAAAATGATTTTGATTAGTCCTTAGTATTTCGGGTAATATTACAGAATACTTAAGAAAATAATTTATGTGAACGTTTTGCATTCACTAATCTAGAACTATAAATAATGTAAAAGACCTTCCAACACGTTCAACAGACAAAGACTTGAACATATACCTAAATAAGTAATTTATCACTTTTCAAGAAGTGCAACATTTTTTTAAACTATTATATCTTTAATAATATCTCGGTTGTTTTTTCTGTAGAACCACGAATTTATGGAATCGCCACGTGTTAATTACCTAGAACACTAATCATTCGTAAAAATTACGACACGCCCTTTGTAAAATTCGGAGAACTCGTAGACAAAAGACGGACACGCTCTGTCTTTTTGTTTACCTTCCTGCCATTGTGAATAGAGGCCACTGTCTCTTCGGCTAAGCTCAAAGTTGAACCGTTATTACCGTACTCAAGCTCGTGTCGTATATTTTACGAAAGAATAGTGTTTGCGAAAGTTTTAACTGTTAAGTGTTTGAATATATATATATTTTTTTTGTAAATTATTGATTTTATATTGTTACTTTTTAGTGTTGTAAATAGTTTATTGTGTAAATAGTGATTTTAGAGTTCAAAGTGTTTGATTTAGCTACTAAGTGTATATTAATCACTGCAAGGAATGTGATTCTCTGTGAAGACAGGACTCTAATTTTGGCATTTTTGACATTCTACCAAATGAACTTATTGTAAATCATTTTTCTCTTTTTATATAAATTAAACACCTATAATTGATATATTTTATGAATATCCGATTCATTTTTCCAATAAAATAATATTTATTTTTTTTTCGATTTTGTTTTCCAGAATAATTTTTTTAACGTACTTGTAGTGGTGGTAAAAGACATTTTTTTTACAGTTAAAATATGTAGGAGTTCATTGTTAAATATTTTTAAAAACACTTAAAAACAATAAAAGATTTAATATAAAAAATAGTCAACACTAAAGTAAAGTTTAAAAAATAATAATAAAAATAAAAACAGAATGTAGTAAAATTTAGGAATGAATAGTGATCACGTAACAATGAACTAAGAGTAGTAATCTAGGGTTTAATACGGTGAAGTATCATTGAATGAAGTATCATTGAATGAAGTATCATTCAAATCCTAAATTATCCTTCATTACCAGTGTTTAAATGCAGCAATAATTTATCGATGTATTTATCTCGCATTCATTTTAATGTATACAATTAGATTGTTTGTTAAATTTTTTCTACTTCATTCGAATATTTTCTGAAGAATTATTTTAAGTTTTAAGCAAGATAGTTTACCAGTTCATGAACGAAGTAAGTGGCTGATTAGTAGAGTACACTATTTTACTTGAAGTTTTTTCTTTCCTGCATTTCTCATCATACATCGTGTTTAGGTACACATATATAAATTAAAAATATCATTTCGTTATACAATATTTTTTTACATTGAAGTTGCACTTTGTTATTCCCGAGACTTCCTAAAACTCAATAACTTTCAGTCTATTTAACTATGATGAAACACGTAGCCTATGTAAACAATAGGTGGATCTTAAAGCTTTGTCACGAATCTCTTTGGATACCCAGTTCCAATGATGGGATAATGAATTGTGTATCAATTAAAGTAGTAATCATTCCTTGACTTCAACACACTGATTGGTACAGGATGTATATACTAACAATCTGATCTCAATGAATTGTTATTACAACAACAATTTAAGATGGAAGTATCAATGAAATGTTTACCTTTTATTATTTCTCGCCGTAAGAAGGTGCACCTATAATACGTTAGCGGCCTTATTCTGTTACTTCTTGGTCTGCTGTAATGAAAAACGTATTACACGAATTTTTATAAGAATGATTTATAAATATGTCTTTAAAAAGCAAATGAGAAAGAATCTTTAGAATACAGTTGTTTAGGTTAGGTTAGATTAGGTTAGGTTAGGTTAGGTTAGGTTATGTTATGTTAGGTTAGGTTAGGTTAGGTTAGGTTATGTTAGGTTATGTTAGGTTAGGTTAGGTTAGGTTAGGTTAGGTTAGGTTAGGTTATGTTAGGTTAGGTTATGTTAGGTTAGGTTAGGTTAGGTTAGGTTAGGTAAGCTTACGACAAAATTACTAAAAAAATACTTT
This sequence comes from Aphrophora alni, assembly GCA_963513935.1. Classification (NCBI taxonomy): domain Eukaryota; kingdom Metazoa; phylum Arthropoda; class Insecta; order Hemiptera; family Aphrophoridae; genus Aphrophora; species Aphrophora alni. The sequence continues at coordinate 51,991 of CAUPSG010000453.1, forward strand.
TATTATATCAACTTCTACACAAAACATTAAGAAGGAAGTCTCTGTTTTATTTAAACCTCTACCTTCCCTCATGCACACACCGAACTAGGTCATAATGTTTCCAAGATATCTCAACGTAAGGTGCATGGAACTGAAAACAAATACTCAGATTATGAACAGTAAAACTCCGTTTAACTTTGTCTCTGATGATTATTTCACTTTGAAAAAAACTTATTTATAAATAGAAAGTCATTGTCTGTTTGAAGTGACAGAGACTTATGTAGAGCGAATTTAATGCTGAAGACAAATAATAGAGTGCATCAAGAAGAGACAGTGAGAAACAATAAATAAGGTCTGACCTAGTAAAGGTTTTCATTTAAAACTAGTAAACAACGCAACAAGAATAAAAGTGGATTAAGAGCTTCAATTAGAAAACTTTCAGGTTATGAGATAAGTTATTATAATTGTTAATTAAATCATATATTGATTAAGAACGATGTGGGTTATGTGTTGCTCAATTGGTGGGGTGTTTATTTCGCACCAGTTACGACTAGTAAACCGTAATAGGTTGATCAGGTGCAAGACATATTGACATTTTAAGCTAAAAAAAATAGTACAATAAATGGTTTATAGCAATGTTTAATGTTGTAAGTTTACAATTTAAAATAGCTAATTTTGTAAATACCGTAAAAAAAGTGGAAAAAAAAATTATGTTTTATAAAAGATATAGAATTGTATAATGAAAATTGTAATTTTTTATATATTGCTTGTGTATTTGTCATCAAATACTGTGTTCATGAAAACCGAATTATAACCCCTTATTCACTGATTATTCAAAAGTAATATAGAGTTTTGACTGATTCAAATATTCTTAAGAAGTAACCAGCCAGGTTCTTTAAAGGTTTTCCACTTTTAATAATATTTTAAAACTCACTTCCGTAATCAATTTAAGACATTAGTTAAAAAAAGGAAACTATGCTGTTGAATTTCAGCTGCTATTGACCGGATATAAAGAAAATCTTTGTTCTAGAAATAAAATTGAATTCACTTTTAGTATCCAGGTCACTATTAGTTAAATATAGTCAGGTAGCCAGAAGGTGTACATCTAAACTACTTTAAATGTTACATGTGTGTTTTTGTAAATAATTTTATTGTTTGACGACCTCGGTTGAGTAATATATTTATGTTGTCTGAAGATGGGATAAAAGTCCCGAAACGCGTCACTAACAAAAAAAGAGATCACGTGACCGAAAGGAGGTACGAAAATTTTATTTTTAATAATATTGTTTATTATATATTAGATTATGTATTTGTACTTATAGTATATACTAATTGCAACATACATTATAAGGGTATTTGTAAACATTATATTACGGCTCGATAAGTAGGGGGTGTGGTGCTAGAAGAGGGGTTCCGTATGTAGTAATACTTACAAGTTAAGGTTTAGAACAGGGAGTTATAGAAATGATATGAGATAATTATGACAAATTAGTAGCCCCCACAACTACACCATGCAGTATTGTATTAATTATCTATAATATAAAAATTCATCTAGTAAAGTTGAAATTATTTATTTCTTTAAAATGGGCTCAAAAGAGGAAAATGGTGATATAAGGACAAGAAAATATAGTTTAATAGCTATTATAAATATTTATGCCAACCCTTACGTCATCATGGTTTTTTCAATCATAATTCAGGTTATCTAAAACTTCTATAAATGACGACTGGATGAACTTAATGGGAATTCATTATCTACAAAATTTTTAAGCAATTTATTTTAATCCAATTGGGTCACTGTGCGTAGGTTTGAGGATACCGAGAATATGATAATTTTAACAACAATTTTAATTATTCATGAAAAGATGTCTAGGCTTACTAAGAGTTTTTAACATGTCGACAAGAAACTTATCTAATGTCTTAATGAGGGAGATCATTAAAAAACACATAGAATTGTTATAGAAAATTGCATTCAGTGAAAAATCATACAGTATCTTAAAGTCCTGGGTTGGCGTGCGAGTATAAAGATCAGCTGATCAAACACGCGGTTAGGAATAAATAAAGAAAATTGCGTACTCAATCAGCTGTGGATGACATTCAATATCGGACTTATAGAAAACTTATTTTAGAAGTTCAAATATGGTAAATGATAAAATGATTTTAGGATAGATGTATTTCAAAATGGATTGAATGTCAGGGATGAGGGATTACTTTATCCAACTGATAATCATGGCTTAATATCAAAATTATAACTGATGATCATTGCAATTTAAATGATATTGAAGACGTATACTATTTTGTCGCAAATTACTTGTTATTTGGGGGGGGTAAGATTTCCATGGTTTAATTTAAAAGAATTAACATAATCCGCAGAACATCTTCTGTTCTAGTTTTACATGTGGTATTTTATCAAATGAAACAACATGTGGTTGTTTGTATTATTTAGGGCCTACAACTTGTTTATTGGCTGCTGTTTATAATGGCTCATTGTTTTTAGTTTTTGTTAAATTTAACTTGCTTAACAAGTTTTAACTTACTTTGTTAAAAAAAAAACAAAAACAATACTGTATTATAATTATTAAATTTAAATCAGTACAATTTTTTTATTGTCTAGGTTATGTTATAAAATTACTCTATATTTGTAATGGATTGTAAAGTAACATATTATTAGATACAAGTGTATACGTTTACTGAGATAAAGTGGACAGATCAGTAAGTAAATATAGATAAGACTTTATTTTTTGTTTAGTCTAACTGGTAAGATAAGTTAAACCAATCAAGCTGGTCGAAACTATTGTATTTCTATGTAATTAAATTTGCCTTTAGAATTTTATCTCAATTTTTTTTTTTAATTTCATTTCAAACATATGGATAGAAATTTGTATAATTATATGCTCTGGAGTGTTCTATCAAGGGACTGCTATAAAATAAATGATACCTTTGGCCCCTTTTAATTTAACCGCAGCATTTTATCAGGAAGAAAGTATATCATGCCTCGGTGTTATACTTTTAACAAAGTTATAACTTATAAACGACTAATTTATTACTGGTATAAAAAATGGCGAAACATTATTTCTCTTTACAATTTATTATAATATGTAAGTCTTGAGGATTAGACTTCAAAAAAAATTGATATACTGAATTAGACTTGCATAAACATATTAATTTGCAATTAATTACAGCCAAGTTAACTGTAAAGCAATTCATGCAAATTTTTCCATAAGTTAACGTTTTTGTAAAAGTTTTTTTTTTTTAAAACACTACGTACAATATAAAAATCTTTAAAAAATTTCTCGTTTTAATTAGATGGAAAATTAAATTTTGTAATTTAGAGGGAATAACACTAACTTTAATGAAATGTTAACATTAAAAAACTTGTTTCACTTTAGACGTTAATGTGGAGATCAGATACTATCAATCATAACGTCTTTTGTATGTAGACAAAGTTAGCAGCTGCTTAAATTTCTCTTTCAAAAAAACGGAATATATCAATATCAGAAAATGACATGATTTGTTTCAAATAATTACAATAATACAAACATTAAAATACCATATTTATATGAAATGTTGAGAAACTTATGAGAAAAATTATACAGTATAACAAACACACAGAACACAATTCTCACAAAAAATACGCCTAATTATCAGTCGCGTTTCAACGACAAGGTCGTCTTCTTCAGTGATACACGAGCTACACCAATCAAATTATAACTTCAAGTGTTATACTGTATGTTTGTTGTACTGACTAAATTACTAATATTTATTAAATACTAATTTATTTTTGTATCAATTGTCATACGTATTCAAAATACAAAAAATAGAAACTTTTATCAGTCTTACGACATTGAAACGCCCATGTAACACAACAGATATTGGAAACTTAGATCTGTGCAAATTTCAACTTTAACTACGACATTTCAGAAAAGTTAATTTCCTTTCTTGCACACATAAATCATGATAGGATTTGCATCTTAAAAGTTTAGCAATAGAAGAACATTTTCCTTAGTTTTTAATTATTCTTCGTCTCCAAAAACTTTAAAATTAAAAACCTGCTTTCAACTTTTAATTAAACGTTTAAATTGTACTTTCAAGAACACTCTACCTTTGGCTTGTATTTAACACTTTAAAATGAGTAACAAATTATTGTTGCCTTTGAGACAATGGGAATAATTAAAATAGTAAATAGAAATTAGAATTTATTTTAAAGTTTGTTTTAATTTTATCTGCGTACTAAAAACGAAATTCCTATTCCGTAATGAATGTTGAAACACTTGAAAAACTACATTTACATTCTATTAGTATAAATAATGAGGAAGAAAAAAGGTTGTTAAACCTATTTCCCCTTTCTAGAAAAGTTAAGGACATTAGGGAAGCTTTGTTTTCAACCGTGAAATATTTTTGTTACTTAGTTAATATTGTTTTGTTAATGATTAGATAATATATATCTATACAATCAAAAGAACAAATTAGTAAAAGAGTAGGTGATAGCCTAAAGTTAAAATAATTAAGAGAGAATAAGATATCAAAATGATGATATTGGTATTAAAACATGCCGAGATTTGGGAGCGAAATTCACTGATAGGAAAAAAATATATTAAGAGATTGACAGATATAGGTAAAAGGTAATCAGGAAGTATATTGAGTTAGTTTATAATTTTATATGTTGGTCATCAGATATTCCATATTACTGCCTGTATTTTTTTCTTATTCCAATAACTCATTTTTATTAAACAAATTATCTACGTAACCTGACTAAATGAAAAAAATTATTCCTGTGGAGAACTAACAGAATTAGAGGGAGTAGGTCGCAAAGTTCTTCAAACTTGTTGTTTACAATAATATCTAGAGGGATTTGTTAAATTATCTTTCTGATATTGAACAAGAGTTTCCCATTTTAAATTGAAAACGTCTTCATTATTTTTTCACTGTTTATTTTATGTATTGTGTTTTTAGTTTCTGTTTTGGCATTAAATCAACTTCTCAAAATTCTCTATCTCTGTACCCTAGTTTATAAAGATGTCATTAGAAATATAGTATTTAAATTTAATTATTTTTTTATTAAATCATATATGCCAGAAGTTTTGTGATTAGTCTAATTATTTATATTACTTATTAATGATTTAAATCTGTCTATTTCATTATTTTCATTCAGCAAACTTTATATTAATATATATCGAAAAGACTTGAACCTAAATAGAAGCGTATGCCAAGAGATAAACCTTTTAATAAAACAGAGACATTCGATATCTCACAATATCAATTATACTCATCAAGTCCATCAACACATTTTGAACAGAGCTTACTGTAAGTTTCTTGTAAGCTGATTATTCCTGCAAAGCCTGATATAACCAACGTTGGATTAATCCTTCCAATGCAATATTTGGTAATATGTTAGACCGCTTGTTATATGCTGAGACGTTAAACTTAGTCTACAAAGGTCTCTTCTATCTATGCGACATAGTCTTTGATTCCCTTTAATTATTATATATAATATGTAGAGGTAACATTTTTTTATAATTAATCAATGTATCGCAAAAACACCATTGCCTACGCAAATATACATTGTATAAAGTAAATTCCATAAATATACACAATACTAAATTTAAATATATATTTTTATTTGAAGAAATAACAACTAAAGATAAAATTATTTTTAAACTTGGTGCTTTTTACACTTTTAAATAGAATGTTTTATAGGATATATTAACATATGGATTTTGGGATAAATTTAACGAAAAACAGCTTTTAATTAGAATTATTTTATTGAAATTTATAATTTCTTTGTAGACTTAAGAAACCTGATACTTATATTCAATTAAAATTATTATTAATTTAACTGTAACAGCAGTAACTACTTGTTGAAACTCCATAATAAGGATAAAATAAGCACTAAGCTACAGTTTCAAATGTATTTATTAACTTATTTAGCTACAATTGTTTCGCCTTGCGGCATCTACGAACTACATTAGCCCGTAGATGCCGCAAGGCGAAATAATTGTAGCTAAATAAGTTAATAAATACATTTGAAACTGTAGCTTAGTGCTTATTTTATCCTTAAAATTATTATTACTTAGTAATAGAGCTACTTTTTAACTTATATTTGTAAATATCTACATATTTTTGGTTCTCACTAGTGCCAAATATTATTTTTGTAAATTTTTATTATTTTAATTTCTTTGTTTTTTTTTTATCTACAGTAACAATATTTACAGAAATATAATGACAATTTATAAAGTTGATAGAGTTTATTGATAATTTTACAGATAATTTTTGAATTGTAAAAATAAAATGAATGGATATGTCTCATTTTTATTGCATCACAACTAGTACATTTAATTAAAACACTTTTGTCAATTTGTATATACAAGAAATTTATTCAAAAAAACAATTTGGGTATAAATTTTGGCTAATAAATAAAACTCGGGGTGGATTGTAAAACACTACTGTACACTGTTGTAGTAAATATAAATATTTAGGAAATTCCTTGAGCTTTAATAACACAAATCCATTTAATAAAAAACCTATCAATGATACATGAACTTACACAATTATCCATACCAAAAGCGCAAAAAAATTAACATTCTAAGAAATATAATACACTTTTGTATTGGTTATTTAATATATATTTAACTGTGAAATCAAGTAAAAACATAAAAGGATGTTCATTGTCACATTATTGTAAATCGGTTATTGAGTGTTATAAACAACATGAAGTAATATTTATTATTTTATTATTTCATTTCTTATATTGCCACATTACAGCAATACGAAGCAATACAATTCGACATATGGTGAGTCAATAAAAGAGTAAACATACAACAAACTTGAGACAGTAGATTATAAATCTCACAAAATAATAAAATTAATATATAACTTACAAATATAATACAAGAAATACAAACATGTTCTAATAATATTTATTTATTCTAACATATTTTTTTAATCAGTAAAGCAGTAATGTTTAAAATAAAAAAAGTAATAGTTTTTTTTTAAATTCCTTAAATAGAATATTCCCTTAATGTAGTTGTAAAAAGGAACTACTGTATGTTAAATCGCCCTTTCCGATGATTGAAGCAATCTAATCCACGCTTTTACTGAATTCCAGTGATGATTCAGTGAAATATCAGGCAAATAATACAATACAGAAAACTTTAATCTGTTACCAAAAAAAGGGTTCATTGTATGCTCATTTGCAAAAAGGAATATTTAAGGAAAATAAAAAATCTCAGATACTTCCTAAAAATTAAACACTCTCCAAAACGTATATAGATTCAATTATTTAGAACTTCATAGCAGGTCTAATCTTACAAGTTTTAAAATCAAAAAAAAATTTATAGCATTGTGTTTATTTGTTTTTTCGTAAACACTATTTAAATTTTCTGAATTCATAAATTATTAAAATAATCATTGGACTGATAAATTTATTGGACTAGCTAAAAGTTATCGGTTTCAAAGCAAAGCTTATATTTCGTCTCCGATTTATTTATATGAAGTTATTTTATTCTGGAAATGTATACTCTCTAGAAATTATTTGCCTGTGAAAAATACAGATGTTATTACAATATATTAAAACTTGTTTACCAGGGTAAATCAGATAGTGATTTTATATATCCAATATATAAAATATATTTAGTAAAATATACGCTCAGAGGCAGGCATTCGTAATATATAATACATTGCAAATATCACCAATCCCAATTTTCATTTGGTAAAATTTATATGTAATTGAACTAAAATAAAGAACTCATAAGGGTGTACATAGTTTTCTTTGATTTAGTTGATTTAGATTCCTCATACAATCATTAGATATATATATATATATATATATATATATATATATATAAATATATATATATATATATATATATATTTAGTAGGTCAATATACAGAATAGTTTTAATAGTTAGTCAATAGTAGAATAGTCCGTCAGTGGTTAAAATGTTGTCAAAGATTAACACAGTATTCTAACTTATCAAAATTATTATCTTTTTTCTTTTTGACGGTTAAGTCATTGAATTCTTTAAAATAAAGTTTTAAAGGTAACGTTATAGAAGTCATTTTCGAAATTACAAATTCTCATTGCGAAGTGTACATAACCAATTCGGTACTTGATTGATAATAAATTTTAATGTACGAAATTCTAAAACACAAATCAATGCAATTAGTTATAAGAAATATTGTTCACCTTTTAGAATATATGACAGTAAAATTTCAGATACATTGAGTTTTACTATCTGACAAGAAACAAAGTTTCATTCAATAACAAACTTATTGTATTTATGGAAACGCAATTTCGGAAAAGAAGATATAAAAGAAAAACCTGCATTTTACTTAAATTGATTATGATGGAACTTGGTTTCGGTAAACAAACGAATATTAGATTGTACAAAAATCTAAGACACAAACCAATGATGATAGTTTATATTATATGTTCGAAAAATCTATTTTGTAATTTATTACTCTAATATATGAATCAAATTAAAAAATAAATAAGTATATCAAAACATCTAAAATATAAAATGATAACTTTATTTTTTAAATTCCATATATAAGACTTCATTAATATAAAAAAACTAATTGTGATAAACGGTATAAGGAAACCTAAATAAGGGTGAAATATTATATATAAGATTATCAAAATATTTAAAATATAAAATGATAACTTTATTTTTTAAATTACATATATAAGACATTACTAATATAAAAAACTAATTGTGATAAACGGTATAAGGACACTTAAATAAGGGTGAAAGATTATATATAAGATTATCAAATTTTTTAAAATAGGCCTATAAAATAATAACTTTATTTTTAAAATTCCATATATGACATCACAAATATAAAATACTAATTTTGATAAACGGTATAAGGACCCTTAAATAAGGGTGAAATATTATATATATTCCTATTGTAAGACTTAATTATATAACATCACTTGCATAGCCCACAACCTTATCTTATAGTTGGGTAGTGTATTAAGTTTATAGCCCCATTGCGACTATAGACACATTTAAATCATATCCCCTAGCAGTGTACACATTATAATGGTCGATAAATTCATAAGCTTGTGTTTACGTGGTTGCCAATATTAAACATAACAGAAAGTGTTGGGGCATGTCGTAGAACCCTTTTTACGCCGACCTTGATTCACGTATAGTAAATTTCTAGAATTTTTTTTTTTAATAATTTGATTTAGTAATAAATTTAGCTAAATAAGTTTAATGTCCTTCATTTCAAAACAATGATGAATAATGCGAATTATAAAGACATCTATTTTAATATTTATAAAAAAAATATATTTACGAAATGAATACATTGCGAAATGAGATAATGACTTTAATTTTGTAGTTGGTATTTGGTTTTTTTTACGGTATAAAGTTAAAATGTTGTAAACCATCATAACATGATTAATAATTAGTTTACCACACTTTAATATGAGACAAAATATGAACATAATTATTGGTTAGTCGGATTTAATAAAATCAATAACCATAATTAAGCTAAGTCCGAGATCAAATATACATGTAAATATGATAATTTTGTATGACAATGTAGGTACACAACACATTTTAAGGATACTTCAAATATGAAGCAAATGATATAAAACAATAGAAAAGTCAAATAATGAAAATTCAAATATATTTCGTCATTAAAATTGGTTTATCGTTTTGATTTTTGGAACGATATTTTTATTATTAAGTTATTTTATAATGATTTGTTCTATTTTAGATGGGTACTAGAATAGTTATTAACTAATGAGTGGCGCTCACATTATGGTGACTCGTATGGTATTATTATGGTTATTACGCTCACATATGGTATTTGTTGCTTCCTCCATTTTTCAATATTTGACTTAATTAACCAAACTATGTTTTGTCAAATTAATAATTACCTGGAAATAAGTAAATGCAGAAAATGTTGTAATGTGGGGAGTATAGAGCACTCTGGACCACTGATATGCTCTGTGCGGAGTGGTCAGCAGGTGATGGGGGGGGGGCTAGGAGTGGAGAGAGTGCACACTTGGTTACATTAAATAACAGTAAAACAACAAATTAAAAAAAAACTTTTATAAGCTTCATCTAAGATTTTGCTGAGTTTTTTATTTATACATTTAATAGTTAATGCAATGTGTAATACATTTAAAAATCCAAGTTTAACATTATTACAATGATATGTCCAATAAGGGTAAGGAAATAAATATTTTTTAAATATGTTTCGACTAAATTTTGACATTTTTTAAGAGGTGGGGAGTTGTAAATCCAATTGCTTATAGGTCCATTTCAATATTTTAAAAAAACAATAAATGTATTTTACTTGTTTTGGCACCATTCTTTTAATATTCAAATATTCTTTTAACCATTATTTGATGATGTTCGTACTTTTGGGTCAAAATCCGAGGTTACATTTCGGAAATGGAACTCCCAATAACTCCCGAAAGGACGTTTTTTTTTGGAAGATGGCTACGACCAATGTACGCTTAGCATTTGGAGGTTTTAATTTATAGAAATTTTAGTACTGTGAAAAAAGAAATCTTTATATTTTATTTCATGACAGTTACATCAACATTTTTTATTAATTTTAAAAAATCGTTAGTTAGTTGGTTGCTTTATGTATGAGAGACGACTATTTTAAAAATCACTTTTGTAACCTCAAGAAACGAATATTTCGGCGATAAATTCGACATCAATATTTTGACCCACCAAGTAGTAGGCCTACGTGAAGTATAAAGTTAGAACCCGAAAGTATAAAGTGACAGACTAAAAGCATAATAGCTTAGAAAATATAAATCATCTTATACACTTTGCATTCACCTATAAGACAAAATCTCACCGTAATTTGTAGATTGTGGTTACATTTTAAATAGTATTATTAACATCATACTCTTCTACAAGTACGTTTTTTAAATAAAATATTTCCTGAATATTGTTGTTTATTTTTCTCAAAGACTAAATTTACTTGAGGGAAAATGAAATAGTATTTCATCCACTTTTGATTATGTTTCGAAATTATATTTCAAGTTATAATTAGAAATGTATTAATGGAAAATAGTATTGTTAATTATATTACATAATTACAATTATATTACATACTTCGTTGTTCAAAATATTTCTTTCTAGAGAGTAAAATGCTAAAAATTGATCTTAAACGTAATTCATAGATTTATTAGGAACTCTTCAAGCTATTAAAATGTTTTTTACGAAAGGAAAAGTCAATTATCCATGAAGGAAGTGAGAAACCCTTCATGTGTGCCTCAATCAATTCTATAATTACCGTCATTACACTACAAACATTATTTATTTCATATTGTTTAGATAATAATTGTTTAAGCCCTAAATTGTTCTTCGACGACACTTTAGTCACCAACAAATGCGAGTCATTCTATTTTTTCACATCACGACCAATAACAAATTTTAACTGAAAAACGGTTCTAACGTTAACAATTATAATTAAACTTCATAAACACTTTACTTCATATAGCCTATTACAATCTTGAACCTTATTTTGTACTTTACTTCCATACATCTGTATTTGACACAGATATACATTGAAATACTTTTACCAACAGTTTATTTCAGCCTATTCTAATTAAATTTATGGATAGGTTTTAATATATACACACGTATTTCATTCAAAAAAAACATTGTGTTGTTAACAAAATGTACATCAGAATGCAATTATAATTGTTTATTTCCGTGTTTTGAACACAACTGTATATCTTCCACTCAGCACGAAACACTGGTATCCATTAGAGATAAATATTTACTAAAATAATTTTTTAAAGGTTCGTGAGATACAAATCCTTTAATAATATAAAGAGTAACACAATATAGCATGATGCTTGATGAATTAAAGTGTTCATTCTAACGACCACAGGTTACGCCCGTTTCTACATTGTTCGTGTGATTCCCCTTTTGTTACGTTTACTCAAAAGACTTAACGACGTGTAATGTTTACAAAGCTTTGTTGCTAAATACTGTGAATAATCATATTTTGATTTTAAAATAGAGTATAGATAGTATATTTGATGATAGAAAATATTATTTAAATATAGGAGATGTATCATTGTCACCTACAAACAAATATAAAACAGAATCATGTCTAAAATGTGTGACGTGTCATCATTCCTGACATAATTCGTGCAAACTATGTTCAGAACTGTCTTCTCCAACTATTATTATTATTTGTCAAGAACGAGAATTAATGAAGGATAATGAATATTACCCAATAAAATACTTACCTTTAAAACACTTTACAGAAATTAAAGTCTAATCCATGTGTTCAGAAATGCAATGACTATAACAGAACTAACTTTATAAAGTTTTTACATTACAAGTTAATAAACACGTAAAATAATTTTACAAAATACAAAGGTATATACCGCCAATGTTAAATTACGCAACTTAAGGTACACATTTTTCACAAACTGTTAGACCTACAACCTTAAAATTTCTAGGTGTTATTTAGCATAGCTTTATTAATAATAAGAACCTATTTTATTATTGTATGTTAAATATTTCTATATTTTATGATTTTTTTTAGAACACTCTTTAAAAAAATCCCAATTATTTACAATACTAAATTTTATTCGGCCCCCCTATTGCATATACAGTCGTAATGGGCCTGAATATTCCTAGTTAAATATACATTTGGTTAAAAAAATTTCAGACTTGTAGCTTTAGTGGTTCTAGAGAAACATGTACCTTTGTATAGTAAAAAGTAAACTTTCCGAAAATCGACATTTAATAAACCAGTGCATATGATACAAGTATACTGTACAAGTGCTGGAAGAAGGGTCATCAGGATCTTCATCCTGCTCATCTTGTATCAGCCTCCTCTTCCTTCTCTCTTATCTTGCTTCTTTGGTCATTGCTAGTGCATATTTTTTTGTTTTGTTTTTTGAGTCGAACGATATCCAATTCGCGCAATACGTCGACTGACTTTTTGCTCAAAATAAGACATATTTTCCTGTATTTTTAATCTTTTTTCATTTCCTGCACTCTTCTGTATCCTCTCCTAATTGCAAGCTTATAATAAGTCTGCAGCTTATCAATTTGAACATCTGTCAATCTTTTTCTTACCACCAACTACCTTTTCATCAGGTAGTTTCTGCCCCATTGTTTTCCTCTTCAATTCCCTCAAACGTGTACCAATTCGTTCATAATGTGCCTATACATTCAAGTTTCTCAATTGTTACCTGGTTCCCATATGGTTTTTCATTTTTTACAGTTTCCTGTCGTTATGGCCTTGATGTCCCCATCAGCGAGACATTTTGTATAGCGGACGTTCCGGCTCACAGAATTTTTAAAAACTTGATCAGCCCCATCGGTTGGCGAAAAAATGGCTACCGCTGGGCATGTCATGACTACTTAAATTAATTATTCTACTTATTTTTAGGTAACATACCATATATATTTATATGTTTTATTAAATGTAAAGACCTAAAGAATCAAAAAAACAAACATTTTTTTTTTTAAATAAAATAATACCTTTCCTGCTGCCCCTTAATAAAAGATTCTTTGTTTAGAGTATAGCTATTAAAAAGTTAATATAGAAGTATCCTCTTTCCCTTAACAACACTGAAATTGTAAATTAGTTACATGTTACAAAATTGTAGATATTAGGTTATAAAATACAAATATTAGCTAGAAATCCATACATTAATATATATTATTATTATTATTAAATACAACAATGATAAGATATATAAATCATGTTATGTGTATATTTTATTACATTTTGAAAAAAAAATCTTTAGTTAGACAATTTTTGTACGTCTTAGTTGGGAGTTTGGGGATTTTAAATCTACTTGAATCGAAATACCGTTGATTATAAAATGATCTGAAATTTTCCTATTATAATGGAGCAATAAACAATCGAATGTGTAATACTTATGTATTGTTTAAGTCACAAAAAATAGTAATAAAAAAAAACTTACATATTATACTCTCAAAAAACAGAGTGGATTTTTTTTGCTTAAACATAGTATTTATTATTTAACCTGTTATGTAGAAGTTCTAACTTTTATCAAGTTATGATAAAAATTGAATAAAGAACATTTTGTACTGGGGATAATAACCAAAGACCTTGGGTGAAACTCATACGTCCAATTTCCGGATTAGAGCGTTGAGTGGTTGTACATGATGCAGGCCAACGTCGACTTGAAATTGCCCTCCCTACCCTAAGCTTCACCACCTAAGTATGTTACCTGATTAAATAAAGATACTGCATTCAGCTTTATTCCCAGTATACATTACTATTAAGGAAAGTAATACTAAAAAAATGTGCTACAACTTTTGGAAATGTGTGGCCACTTAATCGTATTCTGTAAATGGTAAATATTTCTACAACTGTTTAAAAAAACATGAAATAATTAGTTACATATGACATTGAATGAAAAATAACTATTTTGTTTATTCTAAAATAGGTCAATTATAAACAAAACTTCTTTTCGTTATATTCCTGTATAAATAATACTTGAATATTTATAACCAATTTGAATAGAATTCGAAATTAATTATTCAATTTAGGAGAACCAAATAACGTGTAATACACAAATGTTTTGTAAGACAAATGTAACTTATTTGAAGTCATTACATTTTTTAATTGACAGACTGATATAAAACTAAATATTTTGGGCTGTTTTTTCACATAATTATTCATTATTATTATTGTTTATTGAGCAGGAAAAATTATAGCATGTTTGATTTCATTAGCATCATTTAGTTGCTAGTATCATATTTTATTAGTTGTAGGACTTTGTTTATGAAAGGTATTAGTTTTTGATCGTTGATGTATTATCTCACTTAATATTTTGATTTTTTCTATAGAAATTAATACATTTATACTTAATTTTGCACTTTTCAGTCTACTTTATTTATGTAGACATTTGTTTTATTTTAATTTATGATTAGATGGAGCTCTGCTCTTTTAAAGTGATTCTTTACCCTTCAGAAAACTGGTTCATTACATTCTTGTTTTCTCTCACAATGATGTGCCTATTACATAATATTAACCAATATGGGATAACTATTTGTAATCTAATATTTCATATATAACTAAACATAAAATAAAGCACTGGAAAACCAAAATGAATGTTTAACTTTTCCAACTACAGGAGTGCAAAAAATTGATTTTATGTTGAACTACTTTAAATAATATAGAGAACCATCTTATTCACATTAATATTTAATATCTTCAACCTGTATCTCAAAATAAGTCAGTGTTAAATTACAATCTCCTTTATTACAATAAAAATAAAATCTCTAGAAATGTGCCTAATTACTTAATATTTAATTAACTCTAATTTTTAGGAGTAATTAGTAAAGATCTGCTTTTCTAAGAGGTGTAAAAGAAACAAAGAATTAGAAGAAAAAATAATGCTCAACGTTTCGAAATTATGGACTCTCGTTAACAAGCGTTAAATTTAGAACATGAGAAACAAGTGGACTGTGTTTAGAACTTAAAAATAAAACTTTTAACCTAAAAAAGGAACACTTGAGAGAGGGTTTAATAGGATTTTTAACCCGGAAAACAGTTAGGACACAACCCTTTTTGTTTAGTGTATGACATCGGTTGACCTAAGTGTTTGCCGTTCCTTTGTTCATTGTGTAATTCTGTTAATTTGTGGTTTTCCAGGCCACATTCGTGTATTGGCTTAGTCAGTTTAACTTACAAACCTAGCTTTAACCCTAGGTTACATTCTTAACCCTCCTAAATCATAAACATACTCTATGTTTAACCCGATTCATAAAGTTTTGTGTACGAGTCTACTTAAAGGAAAAGGACAAATTAATTTTCTTCATAGTATAGTTTGTTTTATTAGGACAGTTAACAAAATATTTTAATCTTCTTACACAAAATGTGTATATGATTTTTTTTAGCACACTTAACACAATGATTTGCTGAGGGACCAATGGAAGGAAGAGGACGTGCAGAATATATTTCTCTGTCTATCACCTAAAGTAAAGCAGCCAATAATGTATTACTACCTGTTGAAGTTTATATTTCACAGTAAATAATATGAACTGTCGATATAACAAACAAAAGTTCCAAAACGTTTTTGAAACTAAAATATTTACAGTATTAATAAACACTTTAAAACTTTTACTATTCTTAAACATTTGCCTCTCAAAACAACGGTCCTTCCGTTCTTTGTATTTTATAGAACTAAAGATATAATTTTTCTAACTGCGACAATGTTAAGACAACCAGTTGCAATATTATGGAAGATAAAGGAATGGAAAAGATAAAGATTTTGTATTACGTTGACATTATTCTTGATACACCATATTTCTAGAAAAATACTATTGTTCAACATTGAATATTGCAAACGTTTACTACCTAGGTAATGATTTTTATCTCACTCAATAGTCACATATATATATATATATATATATATATATATATATATTTCTTTTTAATTACTAAGATTTTTCAAAATATCATAACACATTTCTCTTTCAATTGCCTGGAAGTGGGAGAATAAGGTGTCCTAAGAGTGTAAACGACAAAAACTATCGGTACTAATGGAATGACATCTGCATTTTATTTATATAATGAGGGCTAAATGTATCGAATGGAACACAGAACTTATGAGAAGAACTAGTGTATATGTTTGCGTGGTACAGTTTTGAGACGGTAGGTTTATTTCAATCTTAGAGTCGATAGTAATACCAAAGAAATGAGAGTACCAAAGAAAATTAAATTTAAAAATTACAAATTCATACCCGTGTTCATACGAATTTACTTGAACTACACAACCATATCATCAGTACACCTGTCTAATGAAGGTTTGAAAGTAATTCTGTAAAAAAAGTCAAAATAAACCTGTTCTTATTTTAACTTCAGAAAGCCGGATTCTTTCAAAGTTGAAGGATCATGGTTACTGACAACAAATATGGCTCCAGATAACTTCACAAATCAAATGGTGGAACTTTGTTGAAATCCCAAAATCATGAATTATATGAACTATTTACATAAACAGATATTGCTTGTATACACAACAGAGGATATTGCTATGGACAGGAGTATCCGACCAAGACACAGATTAATTGATAATGAGAATTCTATCAAATGTAAAGTATGACAAACAAACATAGCCTACTGAAGAAGGTGTATTGGGGGAAACCAGTATCACAGTACACATTGGACAATTGTGTACAGAAACGTAGTTTTTAATTGTTAATGATCTTGTCATCATCTAAAAATTTGGGATTTGAACCTTTGTTGAAGTTTTAAATTTAAACTATTAATTTTTGAACGTTAATTTTCATTTGGCATGGAAAAAATGGAAACCAGTTAAAAATTTTAAACTACAATTCCGATTACAATATTTAATTATAATAAAATGTGTTTAAATGTTTAAAATAGCTACATCGACTACAAATGAGTTATATAAAAGGAATATTGATTGAACACATAATACTAGTTATATCATAACACATTCTATATTCTATCTACAAAGGGTTACACACTTTTTGCTTGGTCAGTTGGTTGGCACTTAGATTTAGATTTATGTTTAATTTAGCTGAAAACCTCTGAGGATGATGACTGTCATTGAATAAAGGTAATATAATAAACATATCTATTACAGACTTAAGTTTGTTTCTTGTTCAAGCCGTTTAAGAAATTCTTGTTTTTCTCATTCTTAATAACTTATTAAGCTAAAAGTAAATCATTTTTAATTGAGTTACAAGTTTTATTACATGAATTTATTAAAAATAATTAAATAATTGCATTTTAAAGAGACTATAATTATTTTGTATTTGCAACAAACTATCATCTTAGTTATATATATACGTCATTATTCAAATAAACATAGTATTGATATTTCAATAACGTATGTCATTTCTTCTGTCTCAGTGAAATAAGTTTCAGAAACTATACCTCGAGCCATTTGAAATTCAATATCAGAAAAAGCGACATGAGCACCATCACTATAATCATTTTGGTGGGAAAACAAGCAACGGCTCGTGAAAACTGTTTTCTTCCAGAGTAGATTGTTCTTTACTGAAATCTAATTTTCAAAATAACTTCGAACTTCCAACCTCTTTGAGAAAGTGATTTTGTTGTACAACATGTTTTAAAATTCAAATAATTTAATATCTTTACACAGAAATTAATTCCCAATAAAATTAAAAAATATTTTTCAAAACTATGATCGAATTTATTATTATAGCAAGAGTTTAAATCTTCTCAAATGTTTAAGGTGTCATATCATAGCTGATCCTTTCCCTATGCACAACTACAATGCATGTGTGATGTGATCAGATTAGCTTTATTTTGGGAACCACTAATTATTGCGATCCTATTTACCTTTAACACGAAGGGACAGGGACAGCCACGAATAAGCAATTGTTGAAATCGTCTGGAAGACGAAATCAGCACCGTCTTTAAAATGGCTACAGTTTTACACATCCCTTAGTTTAATTTTGAATTTTATTAAATTATAATTTTAGTTTAATTTGACGACATGGAGTCCTTTGTTTTTCCCGGGAAGCCATATTATTAGTTCAGCGAGCGGTGTAGAAATTTCCCTGTTGTTTTCATACTCATATTCGTTTACACATTTTATACGATACCACTAACTATCCGTTACACATGTTTGAACTAAACTACAAATACTATATGTTTATAAAACAAGGAGACATAAAAAGGGGAAATCAGAAATATTATCTGATGAAGTAAAAGGTTTGCCACATATTTATACTCAAAAACAAATCATTTCTCTGATCAGAAACAGTATCAAATATTTTTGTATTCTGTAAAAATACTTATATAACATGAAATACATTTATGAATCTATTGGAATAGTATTTAATATGCATGCCTTTAACAGAAACAGAAACATCATTATATTTTGAAGCTGTTTAAATTTATTGTATTAAACATTAATTAGTTCATAACTGATATAGTTGCTGTAAATAAAGTAGTTTCATTTAACTATAGCTAGGAACATCTCTACAATTTTTTACAAAAAAAAATTTTAATAGATGAAGCTATGACTTATTTGATAAATTCATTGTGACTCCAAGACGGGGAGTAGTGACCTCACAAAACAGCGGAACCTCACTTTGTTGTTCACCAAAGCCTTGACCTCACTCCATATCTTTCCACCTCCCTTGTCTTTCTTTCTAAGGTTGTTCTCCATCCCATTCTGTCAAAAAACATAAGTTAAGTAACAACAATACCTTTTAATTTATTAATTAATTTTAATTCTGACATTTTAAAAGTTGATTTTAGATGAAAAATATTTTAAAATTCATTTTAAGTGGAAGTATCCAAGTCACTGATTTTAAGATTAGTTTATATTCAATCTAGTTTGACTTACTTGTAACGTTGCATTACGCGTTTCGGAATCTAAGTTCCATCTTTAGAATTTCGGTAATAAGAGGTTGTCAAAACATTTAGAATACACTTATATAAAAAGAAACATCACAAAACTTAAACACTTGATTGTCATAACATCCTAGTAGTTGTACATCGTGACTAACAAAGGACTGAGATACCACTGAAGAATTCTGTTATCTACTACGGTCTGTTATCTTGTATCATGATCACTTTGAGTTACTACGAATTGGATTGGAAGGTAAGTTTATAGTTTAACAAATAATTTTTATTCCTTTCAAACCCCTGTTTGTTTCAATTCTTCAATGGGTCCAGATATCTGTTTTATTCCATGTGTGTAGAGGTATGTATGTATGTATATATATATATATATATATATATATATATATATATATATTGGTGGTTATTGTTCATTAAATGGGGACCATAATTGGATTTTGTAGTGTTAATATTATTTTCGAGTAGGTTCTTTTCAAATCATTTTAATCTGTATATCAGTTTGGCCTAAATAAAAACTGTCATAATCTCTACCGGTCTTGTTTGATGTTATAATAATTTTCAACAGGTCTTGTATAATTGGGACTTTGTATACTGTACATATTGTATTTAATGTTACCATAATCTAACTAAAATTATTGTTACTTGAGTACATCATATATATTTTACTTAATTTCAAACTAATATTGATATTTAAAGTAACTCATGAAAAACCAAATACTTGAAACGATTATATTTTTGAAGTTTTATTGTTGTGCTAAAATGACAGTTTATACCAATCGGAAATAACGTCTATAGAATTCTTGATATTTTGTAAGGTATAATTTCAAAATATTTAAAACTTATTCATTTGAAAATAATTTTTTCTATTGCAATTCGTATCTAAAACTTATTCCAATTATGGAGTTTAGTTTTCAATTTAAATGTTGTTAATTTATACTGAGATAGAAAGGTACTACGAAAATACAAATAACCAGTAAATCATCTATTTTTGGTAATTAAAATTTATGAATTTGTAACTTAATGCTCTTCATAAGAAGAAGAAGAAGAATAAAAAAAAAAAAAAAAAACGTGAAGTTCTTTATAAATTATGTTTTAATACTTAGAAATGTTCTTCCATTTTTACTTATTTCAAACCTTTGTCATTCACAACAGTAATCTTCTCGCTATAATCTCTTCACTTATTTCCACAAGAGTTAACGGCTATATTCTAGAAAAGCCTTGTTAATACCTGACTCTAATTTTGTTTGACTTAGTTTCTTAATAAACTTTACTTTTCCCAGTCTCTGATTCAGTTTTCTGAGGTTGTTTAATTTAGTTTTTCAACACAAGAAACCTTTATTGGAACTTCAGTTGCTTTTCTGATTAGAGGAATTGATTAACTCACTTGATTTAGTTTGTTTGTTTGTTTTACTTTCAAGAGCTGGTTCAAGTATTGCTATTAAATATTTAAACGATTCTTTGATTAGTTTTTAACTTTGTTTTAAGCAGAATCAATCTTAGACATAATAGTTTTATACTGTTTTCTATCAAGAAAGCTTCCAGATATGTATAGAAAACAACTAAATCAGTTTAGAATCTTCTTTCCAAGTGCAACCTACTATTTCACGCCTGAAGAATTTTGATTAAAACACACTTCTAAAAACCCAATGCCAAAATTTCGGCAAGTGAAGGTTGTTTTTAAGAATTTGTAGGTAGGTAGGTAGACTATTTTAAAGTTTTTTAGAAGCAAAACAAAAAATATTTGGTTCCGGTAAAAGAAATGAAACCTAAATGAAAATAAAACTAAATTTCGCACTTTTATTCGTTATCCCTGTACGATTTTAGTATCAGAAACTAATTATTACAAAAAATTGCTAATAAGACACCCTTACAAACAATATTTAATTGGGATGCTTCATTTAAAATAATTGTTTTTTATATAAAAAAATAAAAAATCCAATTTTTAAATACTCTTCTATTTTCAAATAGTAAAGTAGGTTGTGTCATATATAAAATTACTAATCTTCCAAACTAAACATTCTTTGAATTTTAATTTTGTGTGTCCTTTTTTTTATGAAGCGTAAGGAAAACATAATAATAACATATGACATTATTCGTTATTATTCTTGAAAATAATGACAGATTAAAATGTATATTTACTAAATTAAAAAAACCTCAATTTTACAGTTTTATTACGAAATTTGAAAAATGATAAAAAATATTTCAATTAGTTAAATTGCAAATATAGTACATTGATTAAAAATAGTACATTGCAAGTCTATGATTTTTTAAAGAATTTGTTGGATCTCGAATATTGTTACTTACTTATGGTAATTTGTTCCTTTGTTATTTGTTATTCTGGATTTGAGATGCACCTAATTTTTTATTTCTAAATTTTTCTTTTTATTTAAGTATTTTAGAGAAGAAAACTAAGTACCTTGTTAATAAAAAAAGTGTAATCAATATGTTTAACTATAATTAATAATAAAAATCATCTTAAATTTTGTACCAAATATATAACAGAGGATAATGACTTAAACAATAAAACAATGTCATATTTTGGAGATATTTAAGATTAAAACAAATATTTTCTATAAATTAATTTAAGAATTGTTGAATTTTCTTGAACGTAATTTATTCGTGTTAATAAAAAATATGTAGCTTATAATTTAAATTGACAACGAAATATCAAACTATAAATTGATATTATAAGTTTGCATAACAATATATTTAATATCTCTGTTCTGTCTAGGAAATAGTCACAGTTAATATTTCAGTTTTGCGGAAATTGCACCAATGGTTTTATAGAATTATGCTCAAATACAATGAAATTACAATATTTGCTTGTTTACAGTTAACCTTGTAAGTGGTTGTTTACAATTTACAAGTGGTCAGTTAGCGCACGAATTGATGTGCAAATAATGCCTGCCATATTACTACTCTGAAGCATCAGTTTGTTTGCCAAATGCACATAAATGAATGTC
Source organism: Aphrophora alni (assembly GCA_963513935.1). NCBI lineage: Eukaryota > Metazoa > Arthropoda > Insecta > Hemiptera > Aphrophoridae > Aphrophora > Aphrophora alni. The sequence continues at coordinate 74,277 of CAUPSG010000453.1, forward strand.
ATGAAGTTATTTGATATTCTGATAATTTAAACATATGAGTGTATCCAAATGAAGGTAAATACGATATCATTTAATAGAGAATTTAAAAAACAAAATTCTATTCTATAAATATTTCTCAAAAAGGAATATAAATATATTCTTAAATTGTTTTAAAATTGAATGAGTAATTTATACGTAATTTGGTTTGTTTTATTTGTCCATAAATACGTTTTAATACAATTGTATTGAAATCGAATTAACAATATATTTTTTTAATTTCATGTATTAATGTTTTTGTCTATTTTCATTATAAGCCTGGAAATTTAAAGCAATAATTTTATAATTTTTAATAATCAATAACATTTCAAAATATATATCTGATCGATTTTTATATAGGCACCTAAGTAATACCCATTTCCAATTTTAGTAACTTATCATTTTGCGGTATAATCCAGGTAAATACAGACAGTCCATATATCATACAGAATTTTGTTTGTATCCTCAATAACTTAATGATCAGTTTTAATAACTATTTGTATAGTTATTTTCACGCAAATGGCTATCTCGTAAAATTTACATCTCAGGACCCGCCGGCGGCAAACAAGCGTACACATAAAAAGAAAACCTAAGTAGTGCATCCTATTAAATCAAACTAACGGCCAAGTTATCACTATAATTTATAACTTGTTTTACATGATCTATTTATACAAAATAACATTAAAAAAAATCACGATGCCTACACTAATGTACGAAATTTTCTTGTTCGCTGATTATTAGGCATATAATTGTTAAAAATAAATTGACAATCATTTCAATCTCTGTAAACATACAAGTCGATTTGTGTATTACCGTAGAACAAAACCTGTAGCCCTATTATATTGCAAAACTCAGAATTACAATTGATTTAACGAAGGTCGTAGATCTCCATGAATGAACATCCTTTAGATTTGCTTTTATAAGCGTCTAGGCGTTATCAGAATTTATACCAAAACCTATCTAGAAATCCTAAGCCTGGCCTTTTCTCTTTTTCAGAAACTGTTATTCATAGAAGATCAGAAGTTCGAGATTTACATCATTCCTTAAACCATCCAAATTTGGTGTTTTTTTTTTTTTTTTAATTTGTCACTTTTACGTAGTATACAGAGAATGTTAAATGTTGTGCAAATAATCAATACCGATTTGATTGAGGGTATAGACGTATTGAGGAGGTTAATAAAATGCAGTAGTTTTCAATATGACATCTTTCATTTCAAAGCTTTGAAGAACTCCTAATTCCAACCAACAAGAGCGGTTTCACCATTCACCTGCCTTGCAGCACTTTGTAATATATTTCTAATCAATAAAAGTAAGGATATTTAGAAATTTTTAAATACACTATGTTTTAATTTTTTTTTATTAAAAAGATACTTTTAAAGTTATCTTAAAAATTCATCAATAACTGAAATTTATGTAACCAAGTAAAATTACTTTTGTTCTATGCCCAACAACCTTGATAATAATGATGTTTTAAATCTTTATAACTGTACTCTTGTTTATTTAAACCACATAGATTTTACCAAATCCCCCTCTCTTTCGTAAAACACTATTTTTAACTTCAAAAATGGTGGTCGTCTTGATTTATTTAGGAAATATCAGTTACGTCATTAAATTTTCGTGTGTTCAGTTAATTACAAACTTTGAATTAAAGTTTTGCTAATAAAACATTTCCCTTGATGAACCTTGGTTTAATTATCTTTTTTCGCGACGAACTTCGTTATTAACCAGAATGCTTGAATACAAAGACCATTAGCAACTTCTAATGGAGAGTTTACGTACTGTGATCTGGACTCGTGTTAAAGTAATAAAAACTTATATTTTGTACAAACTAACAAATTGACTTATCTCATATTATAATAATAGATCCTGGAACAACAGGAACGATCAATCTATCAATCAATTTATTTCCTTATAAAAACCGTTAAAATATTTATTCGATTACTGAAATTATCCTCACATTGGGATAAGCCTGTGCGGGGAAACAGATCCGCCTGTATGTGTGCAGGAAAGTCTGCATAGTCATAAAAAGATTTCTCTCTACTAGTACATTTAGTACGTCAAAAAATATTAATTACAATGAATTCACAAGAAATCAATCGAACAAACATTTATTTCATGACTATGCAGTTATTATTGCAAAATTGTGTATATATATATATATATATATTATTAATTAAAAATGGCAAATATTTCAAAATATCAATATACAATAACTATAAAACTTATCATTTGACCATAAATGATTTAAATTTTGAAATGGTTAAAGTAATAACATTGAAAAAGACACAAATAGACATTCATAAATTGAAAATCAGAAAGTTGTTGCTCATATAGTTTTGGAGGTAATAGTATTATGTGAAAAACATAAACTGATGAACAACGAAACGATATATTGTCAAAGTAACTTTTTTTTCTTTCTTTTTTTTTTATAGAAACATTTCCTAAATTCTCTACAAATAGTTTTTGAGCACCCTGTATACGTAGTTTTTATTAGTCCCACTTTCTTACCATTGGGTATATATTTAATAGCAGTATATATATCTGACTTATGTCTCTCCATAATTTTTATAGTAGTAATCTTACATGTTTTACTGCCTCAATATGTCACCATCCTCGAGGTAATTATACGCTTCTATTTCTTTTGATATTAAACAATTTCATATATTATTTTATTTTTAAAACATATTTACACAAAATTACACGTGCGAACACAAGGCTTAAAAAATGTAGTTACATATATGTCTGTTGAAGTTTTAACGACCGATCAGAAAATTTGTTTGAATTAAGATTCTACCTTGATTTTGCACTTTAACTGTTCTATTGTTATTTAATAATCAATAATGATTTTTAATTTTGAGAATTCCTATGCAAAGGGTAATTAAAACAGAGATAACTGTTCTAAATTGTAATATCCATTCATTTACGAACTTCAACTTAATTCGATGAAAACTAACTTTAATTTCGTCAGTGCAACAGAGGAATAAATTAGGTGATTATTATTGTGACATATAAACTCTTATTAATAACATTGCATGCTTTATTACAAACTATAAATCAGAATATGAACAAGGATATCTTATAGTTATTATAAAATAACAGAAATAAATAACATAATTTGCAAGTTTATTAAAATTAATTTTACTGGTACCCACAATCAATAACAATCTCCTTGGTTATTTCAGTTATCTTTGTTTGTGTTCTGTGCAAAGTACACAACTAAGCTTTTTTAAATCATCGCTCCACCCTTCTCTTCCTCAAGTTATCTTTTGTAGTCCATTAAGTTATTCTTATCTTATCTTATCTTATTCTGACACTTTCATGACCAATTTCATCTTGATCGTTTGAACTGCTTCAATTACATAACCTACTCAACTTTTTCCTTGTATTATTTCAATTTCCAGCGTGTTTCTCTCCATTAAAAGCTGCATATTTTATTTCAAAACTAAATCTTATCTCTCTTGGCCATGCTCCAAACCGTTTACCGTATTAAGGGATAATACGAACTTTTTATAGACGTCTTTCGCTTTTCAAATTCTTTTTCAGTGCTTTCTGATATGAGGTATTTTAACCCGTGATCTCCGTCAAAAACCTAACCTAACCAATCAAAACACAAATCCGTAGTTTAGTAATCATTTGTCATGTTAAATCTTATTGAAACCTGTATTTTTGTATTAACTGGAATAAAAACTATCTAATTCAAATAATAGTATGCTCTATTCTGTGAATAATAAAGAGGAAAATTTAAATTAGGAGTTCGTGATGTAAAATGTGTTTGATTTATTTTGGTGCATAACACCAGATACCAACTGAACGGAAATAGAACAAAATTACTGTCAATCTATTTTGTGTTTCTTAATTTGTTTAATTTAAATTAAACAATAATGACCTTGTATTACTGTAATTAAGCAAATGTAAACTATAAATTAATAAGTTGGAAAATGAAAAATAATCCATAGTGTATGATAAAACGTAGAATGTTGTAACAATCTTAGCCTAACCGGGTAAGACTGAGAACCATCCGACTGAACTTTAATAATGTCTTTGTTTATAACAAACAAATAAAATTCTCATGTTATTACATTAGGTTGGTAGCATTGCACGACATTTTCCTTATTATATTTACTTCGAACGCATTACATGAGTATTGGAAAAATAAACTGTCTTTTATTTGAGAAAGGAATGGTAGGAAATAACCCTTCCATAACATGAAATCCTTTAAAAGTATGACTATAGAAAGAGCAACTCATTACTGGTGTTGAAAAGATGTTCTGCGACTTTTATCAATACAATAAAAGGATTACAGAACCATTAGAGAGCGTGGGAAGCTTATACGGCTTAGAGAAGTTCTCGTTATTTGAAAAATCGGTTTAAATGTAATACTGTATAATATATTTTGGTTTACTATCACCTTCTCCATATATGCAAAACATTACTTGTAAGTTAATAACATATTTCAAACTTTGACGAAAAATAGAAAAAACGCCTCAACTGATTCGCCTTTTAAGTGAGGTATACCTGGTTTATTATATTTTAAAAATTTTAGGTAACCCATTTGCAACTCTTAATTGAAAAGAATCTATCTCTGATAAAATAACTATTGCAACTAACCGCGTCAAATTCTTTATCTTTTGGTTCTTTGAAAAGTTGTCCAGGTGCATTTCACATTTAATCATTCCTAATATATAAAGATAATAGATTAAATCAAAGTTATTTTACTAAGTAAAGTAGGTATGTCACATATATAAGCATTTACTTCAAAGTTAAGTTTTCTTTCTATATACTTTGAAATAAACTGATTATCAATATTAACATTCATTGGCGTAATCATTAATAATTCTACAATCATAATTAAATCAAATGCAGATATTTACTACATGGTAAAAGAAATATAACTCAGTGTGGATGAAGATAAGAAACAGATATACATAACCAGACAAGTTGAATTTGGGAATGAATTACAGGAAAACAAGAAATAGATCGAGGAAAGAGAATTAGATATTTTATTTGAAAGTAATTTTAGAAGTTTATTTTCATATTTTATTATGATTATTTTAATATATTCAATTTAAATTTTTTAAATTCCTGATTATAGCATAAAAACAAATTTAATATCCGTTCAACGCAAATTAATAATTTAAATCAATTCTAGTAACCTCCATTGCTTAATCGTATTTTAGAATTAACAATATTTTTCTTTGGTTAATCAAGTTCTTCAAATTGCACATTTGAGAAGTAAGTTGATTTCATTACAGTTTTTCTAGCAAAGGTCCGAGAATTAAATGTACATTCCTACGAGAATAAATTTACACAACATGCAAATAAAAATCATCGATGTAAAATGTTAAATTAGACTGAAATGAAATAGTAATTTAATAACGGGAACGAAATTTTAAAGTAATAAACGGTTTAAATTTATTTAATTTAACCTTTAGGAATGGTTTTTGGAAGAATAGTTAGAAAAATAGGGTGATGAAAAAAACAAAGAACTCAGTTTGTCAAAATTAACTTAAGGTGTGTTATAAAATATTTATAATAATTTTTTTTAATGAAAACCCTTAAAAATTACAAATGACAAAATCATCTGAATTTATATATTTTTTTTTAATAATATAATAAATACTGATACTTATTTTTAAAAAGTAAATATCTTGCATAAAATTACACGTCTGTAGATATGAAAATGATGACAGATGTGTACATACAGCATACCTTTTGGTAGACAACTCAAACTTTAATAATTAATAGTTTTAATTTGTACAACGTCATACGTTTCCTTTCCCAAATTCCTACTCCATAAAATACAAATTAATACTCATTAGTGTTAACAATCAATATTAGAGATATCAACATATTGACAACTGATTTTTTAAATTTTTGGTTGCTTTAGTTCTAAATTTAAAGAGGAAAAAAATAGAGGGGTCCTATACAAACAATATTTATTTCTTCTCGATTAGAGAATACTAAAGTGAAACTAATTAAAATATTGACAAGAAAGCAATATTCAATAGTTAATTTAAAGAAATTGTATAGGACATACTATTATTTATTAGTGATAAAATCCTATCAACATATCTATACTATTACAGACATAAATATGTATTGAGTAATTATATTAAGTAATTTTTAGTGTATACTCTGTATATATTATTGACTAAATTCTTCAATGTTTTATTACTACAATTTGAAAAAGTCAAAAGGAAAGCATATTTCAATTATATAACATAATTTAAGAATTATAATAAATTGCCAAACAAACTTGTTTTTATATTTTAGTCGTTAAACAAAGATCAATAGAAAACAAAAGTCAATAATAAACCAATAGAAAATTAACACCTTTCGAAAGTTTCCTGTTCACCATATAATTGGTTTGTTTATACGACATAATGGAAATTCCTTCCCCAACAAAGGAATGCAAATAACGACCTTGCATCTTAACTAACCTATTATTAGAAATAGAAGGAAATGAAAGTTCTTATAAAATAAAACCCACGTGCAAAATTGTTGTATTTGTATTCCATCGATAAATTATGTATTTCACAAATAAGGATAATTTTTATTATATTTATTTAACGTGTCTTCCGATATTTGATTTCAAATAATACTTATGGAAAAGGGAATAATCGTCTCAAACGTATAAGATATTTATTTTGCAATGATTTTTTTAAAGAATGAGGGCTCTAATCTTTTCACGTTGTCTACAGGTTTTGTAATATTTTTATTGTGATATATAAGTTATGGCAGATCTTTTCACCGCCACTAATGAGGGTTTTTTATTATTGTCATACTTTTGGGGATTTTTAATTATAATAGATTTACAAACCACCTTTATTAGCTCAAAATAATGTATGTTTTTTTCTTTCCGTAAGCGAAAAAATCAAACCTAAACAACTTTGAGAATAAAAAGTCTTGAATAATACTTTAGTAATATCATTTTATCCGTGAATTTCAACAATACATAACAAATTACCTCAATAATGTTGTGTTGATTTCAATTAGATATATTATTCTATGTGACTGAGATTGTTGTTTTTATAATAAATTGTTTGGATTTTATTAAAGATTTCTGTTTATATTTTTATGTTAGAAAACATAATTGTATGTAGCAATAAACAAATTTAAACATCTTGATATAAAAATTTTGCTACTTGTCTCCAAATGGATCGTGTAATTTGGATCGGAAGATAAAATAACTTTGAATCCATTAAAGACAGAAGTTTAGACTAAACCGAGTCTACATTAAAAACAAGTTTTTTAAGTCTGCAAAGAACTTTCAATATTGTTTAGAACTTATCTATTGTGAAGTTAGTTAGTTTCGAATCTGTTAATTTATTTTTATTTTCGGTAGATAACAGTTGTAGCTATTGACATATTTATATTTTCCTTATTATATGTTGAAATTTCAAATGTTACTAATTACCATAGATCTATTACATTATGTAAGTTCATTTACTAAAATTGTAAAACTGTGTTTCCGTTTTGCTAAAGGCGGAGTCATTAATTTTACACATTCTTTAAATTGTCGTTACGTTTTAAATAAAAACCCTCTCATGAGTCCCGTCGCACGAGATGTTTCATCTAAATTACATTCATAAAATATTCAACAGTTAGATCTATAATTCATACTCATGTACGCAGAACGTAATACCCTACAGAAAACTTTATATATCCTCAAGTCAAACTTTCCATTGCTTAACTTTAAAGCAACAAAACCGAGATCATGTCAAGATAACCACAAGGAGTGATTCCATTGCATAAATTAGTGGTCTGTTGCCGAAATAGGTTTTGTACCATTTAGTTCAAAAACTTCCACAGTGTGTTTAAGTGCTGATTTATCTTTGGCGGATAGAGAAATTTATATTTAATGAAACTGAACGGACGCGTTCGTGAATAGAGAGGATTTTAAATCTAACCTTCGTGAAATCCGCTCGATTAAATCGAAATTAAAAGTTACGAACATTTCTATTTGTTATAAATGATATGTTTAACATATTTATTTATTATATATATTTGTGAAAGAATTATATTATCAACAGCAGGCTTTTTGATGTGTGTGTGGAATAAAGAACTAATATACGGGATATTAGTTTATTGTTTAAAATAATAATATATTAATTCTTTTAAAAATTGCAAACATCCTATTTAAAGTGAGATATTCTATAATTACGAATATACAGTGTGTGCCTCGAAGAGATACACACTTTTGATTTTCTTTTAATTGCTTATTCCTCGACCTATTCGTTTGAAGCTTTAGATGCTTCTTAAAAAAATTACCAAAATTTTTGTTTAGAACGTTCACCACACTGTTTTCATAGAAACAAAATTGCGGTAACACAAAAACAACCGCAATTGCAACAACCTATATACTTTTATGACTATCACTCTCGGTGGTTTAATTGTTGAACAGCTGTTTCATTGAGATTAAACAACAATTACATTAAAACAGAAACAGATAACCTAATTCATTTGAATAAAATTGTATTGTCATTTGTAAGTTCAAAAGTTTTTTTAAATTGTTAAGCAAAAAGTAAAGGGTTGTACGTGGGCAATTGTTTTCACTAACGTTGCAGAATAGATTAGTACAGGTGTTGGTCCACCAACCACTCACTCAACAATTAGGTGGGAAGATTTGTTGTTGGAAACGAGAAGCCTGTTAAAAAGTATACTAGATATTTTATATAAGGAGCACTGGTATGTACTTCTTTACTACTTTCTCCAGGTAAACCAAAATTACTAAAAAAGTAGACCTTGAAACTGGAGTGCCGCCCTAATCTTCAGTACAGAAAATTTTATAGAAAAATTTAATTGAACAAAATTAAAATTAGGTTTTAGGTTGTTATGAGAAAATTGTGTTTTTATTAAATAATATTTGTAGAAATCAATTTTTTTTAACGTAAAAAAGCAGTACTTTATTTCAACGCCTGTCATATGTGTTGCAGGTATTTTATTTTTATAAACACCAGTATGTTGAACTTTTCACACAACAAACTTTATTAGAATGAATGTTAAGTTTCAAAATAATAGGTTGAGAAGTATGCAATTAAAGAAAAAAATTAAAAGCATATACTTCTCTCAGCGGAACACAATGTGCATAAAAAAAAATAAAAATTTTAATAATAATGTTTTGTCAATGAAATGACTTTAGTGATGTAACAAAAGCTAACATATATTTTTGTATTATTAAGAATGATAAGTTTCCAACGAGTAATTCAAAGTTAAAGGTCTGGACTAATATAATTTATGTTAATTGAAGTTAACAATATAAAAATCATGGTGTTAAAAGTTGTATAAATAGAAGTACTCATTTGATGACAAATATTTAGAATAGTTGGTAAAGTAGTTACAAAATTATTAGATGATAGAGGTTTCCGTTGATTGTAAACGTTTGATTTCAGTAAACCAAAAGAGAATTATTCTCCTCCTGAAGAGAATACTCCAATCATTCAACTCTTCTTTTGGTTATTTCCATTTTATTCAATTTGCCTTTAGAATTCGATCAAACAATACTTATTTATGTGATTTGATTTGAAACGTATATACTTGTATAGTTATATGAAAAGAATACAAGTTTATAAAGAGACGAAGCTTACCGATTTGGAAAGTTTATGATAGAAACGTGTTCGTTCATGCGCCGTTTATCAAGAGACCGCTAAGATATTAAAGATATCGCTTTGGGCTACTTTTAATTTAACCGCAGCGATTTATCAGTGAAGTAGTATAAGGTAACGCGGTGTTTTACTTTTAATAAAATTACAACATATAAAAGATTAATTTCTGCGTTGTTCTAATCCCAAATGAATCAGTTCCGGTTACAAATTTTTTATTTATGTGTCCATCTTGAGTACGAGTTAACTTTCAGAAAAATGTCAAATATTGGTAAATTTGTAAAAGCTTACATACACTGTAATAGTTTCACCCCTGAATGGCTTTTAGAAGTCTAGAATGGGATAACAATGCAATACAAATCAATTCCACGCGACAAATCTTAGTTAAACAGGTGACAGTTCTCTTCTCAGAACTGCACTGAGAATTTTTTTTTAATTACTGTGGATTAAAAGGCTTACTGTAAAATTAACTGTATATTACTGTAAAGTTAACTGTATATTTTGTGCAATTTATTTATATTACATAAGCCAATTCAATAGAATAGCCATAACCGGTAAAAAAATGTTAAAGTACATCTTTAAAAGCAACATGACCGTAAATAAAAAGTGACTTGTATTTGGAGCTGGATTTCCTGTATAATCTAGGAAAGGTAAGGAATATTATAATTATTGACCTTAGATTATTATGTCATTGTAGGAGATCATTTCAGATATTAAAGGTGTCAATAAAATTAACGAAAGATGTAATAGGTCGTGTAGTTAAAGAAACTTTAACGCTCAAATGGAAATTGATCGAACATATAACCAGAATGAAGATTGGCGAAAAAACAGAATAGACACATAGAGACAATGAAAAGGAGGTAGTATTTTAGGTGGAACATCGAGCATATTTTGTGGCATATTTTGGTACGATATCATAAAAACCAATGAGTGGTCATTGGTGGGGCTAAATAATACATCGAATGTATATTATACATAAAGTCCAGGTGTATTAGGTGCGTAATTACATTTAGATATGTTAATAATTCAACTCATCACTTATAAAACTTTAGGATCTCACCAGTATAAATTGAAAATATATTAATGTATAGATTTTAACGCTTATACATTGTTTCATCATGCTAGTATTATTGATTAAATAATTATTTCTAGGTCGTATATTTTTCACTTGAAATAATTATTAAATGAAAATCTGTAGTTGAAGTAATTTATTAAGTACAAAATTTTTCGCCATTCTTAATTAATTTAATATTCTTCGCCTGAAAACGTTCAATATTAAAACTTTATTAACATGTAATTAATTGAGTTTTGTTCAAGAAAACTTTGCTTCAGAAATAACTTAAACTATCAGAGTTGGTTGAGAAATTATATCTGCTTTGTTATATTGAGATTACACCAATAAAGAAGGGAAATGATTTTGTATTTACTTATTTATTTTTGTATTTATTATTACAACTAAGTTTACAAATAAAACAAATCTGTTGTTTTTTTACCACGTTTTTATTAGTTCGGTTTGTCTGTCCGGGTGGAATTTTGCAATCGAGTTTAAACTAACTTCCCGATAAGCTATAGACTTGAAATTTTGAAATAGGTCAGAATTGGCGCACAATACAATATTCAGTTGGTTTCTTGTCTCTATATTTGTAACGATAGTTATTTAAACAAATAAAAATTGGCCAATTGGAGATATACATTTTTTTTAACCGCGTTACCGCTTAACCGCTTTACCGCTAAACCGTGTTACCGCATTTTCGCTTTTGAATGGTACAGTATTTAGAATATATAATTAGGATAAGGCAAATTTTTCCTGGCATGTGAGTGTTGTTGGATTAATAATAAATCAAATAATTTTTTTTTTAACATAGCCCGTTTTTAAAACGAACTGAAAAGTATAATAATAAATAAATAAAATGAGCTCGATTGCTCAAAACTCAGTGGCAAAAACTTGCAATGAAGATGCCATGACGGAGATGGGAAGAATGCGTCAAATACGACCTTCACCACCATAAGTTTATGATACATTTACAATTTATTTGTAATATAGAAGGATCTGACATTGTATTGTTTTAATTCATGTACATGAAAAAAATAAAATACAATTTATTTACTTCTTTAGTTTGATTTTCTGAGTTACAAGACTAACTATTATATTTAATAAGAGGTAATATTTTGAATTTCAGACATTTGCAGCTAAACAAGGTGTTAAATGCATTAGGAATTTCCTATATATGTTCCTATCAGGGTCTCATCAATATATACAAAACCGATTGAAATCTTTCACCCGGGCATAAGTCTAAAAAACAGAAAATAATAAATCAAATAAAAAAAAAGTTTTTAACATACCACGTTTTTAAAACGGACTAAAAAGTGTAAAATAATTATTCATGAGCGTTCTACAATTTTCAGTGAGGATTGTTAGTGGCTATGGATATATTTGGAATAATTGAATAGAAAAACGTGGGACACAGCCAGTAAATAATACAAGTAGAAAATCCGGATGAATTCACAGCTAATTCCAGTGAATCAGAAATGAGATTCACTGCAATTTAATTTATTTACTCCTCCTTAACTATCGTAGATTGCCTGCGCCTCACGTTTTTCTCTCCAAGCATTCCAAATATATCCATATCCACTAACAATCCTCCCTCAAAATTGTAGAAGGGTCGTGCAAAAATATATTATACTTCTTAGTCCGTTTTAAAAACGTGGAATGTTAAATTTTTTTAAATATATTTACCGAAAAAAGCATATTTGTTATACTGCGTTGTAATATCATGACATCTATAAATAAAAAAAAAAGAATTAGGTACAAGTAGGCGGTTTCACAACTAAGTTGTAATATTGTCTATCATAGCAACACTGATTTAATTTGACTCTATATTTAAAACTAAAAAAATTGGTTAATATTCAAAAATCGTAAAACCTAAATGGGCACCAGCATCCAAAGCAGCTATCCGTTTTTCAAAAATCAGAGACTAGATTGGTACTGTTGATGAGGTTGCACTATGAGCTATATTCTGAGGGCTAGGACAGTAAATCCATGCCCTGCTATAACTTTTTTTCAAAATTGTAGAGAACTATTTATTACCCTGAATTGTTGTTTATTTTATTATCATGTTGGGTTTTGATATAATTATACAATAATTTTCACGATCACAACAATGAGGTACTAATTATTTCATGTAGGATAACAATAATTTAATGTTATTATTCAATTGGGTAATTACTACTGTTTAACAATCCAGTTATGGACAAATCGTTGTAGATTATTTACAATATAATATAACAAGCTCGTACCCAAAACATTTCAATCAAGTTGAAACCAATTAAAACACAAAATTCATTACTGCATTTATGTGGAAGTCAGTCTAGCGGACCGAGTGAATTACTCGACTGCAATGATGCATGATTAAAACTGAAGTTATCTCGTTAAACCACTGCTACCAACAAACAGATACAGGGCTTCTTTTTATAAAACATTGAACACTATTATAGATTTTTATTAATATTTATTTGTCCAGATAGAGCAAATTTATGTTCAGAGTTCTTTTAGCAAGGAAAAACTGTGTTAGTTATATTTAGATATTATTTACAATGAAGAGAATAAATAAATTCAGTTCAATTAGTTCCATAATTTGTAGTTTAGAAAATATTCCTTTAACTATGTTTAAAATAACGAAAATTTTACGAAGATAATTAAGTTATTAATCATGAAGATTAAATTTTAAAGATTAAATTAAGTTATTAATTATGAAGATTAATAAGATTAATTAAGTTATAATTAATTAACGTAATTAAATAACATGTACAAGGCTGACTGTACAAATGATATTTTAACATAAAAATTATGTAGTTTTTTAGTTATATCAAATAATTCGATCACGTTTTAAAAACTATCTAATTCCAAATAACAAACCGAGCAAATACATCAATGTAACCTGTATTTCTATATAAAGTGTTTACTATCTGTTTGCATTCTTAGGACATACTGCCTTTATTGTGATGCCTGCAGACATGTGGTAGATTGATCTTACATCACAATCTTCAGGAAATTAACTTCTACTCATGAAAAATGGTTTCGTCCTCTTTATACGTCCATAACACTCTCTGATACAATACCGGTTAAAAACGTCGAATCCAAAGTTAATTATCTGTATCGGATATTAAATAAATATAATATACACTTAAGCAATTGGATCAAGTAGCCATTGGGCCATTTAGTAATTCAATCCATCACTTTATCGTGAATCACACATTACAATTTTTAGACATCAGTAAAACGTGTCCATGAGTAATGCGTTACAAATTTATCTACTCAAAGTAGTTTCAGAGTAAACATAATAAGTATTAGATGATTACCAAAATAATCTTTTCACTAATAATCGTTAAATTAAAAAAAAATATTAATTTGGTTTGATGGATTACTGTTCTAAATTTATTTTTTTCTTATTTAACGCGTTTTATCAATATAGAGTTGTCATTTAAAATAAAAATATGTAATCAAGCAATCACAATTTCTAATAATTCATAAATTGGTATATGAATTTTACCAAAAACTACAATCACATTTTTACTGCTAAGAAAATAATATTATTGTTTACTTATTTCGTAATATGATTTGGTATTCCATATTCTAGTTGTGTCTCCGATTCATATCATGTTGTAACATTAGGAACTAAATAATAAGGATAAAATAAAGCAAAAACTTAAAGTTTCAAATATTTAATAGTATAAATGATCTACAATTGTTTCGCCTTGCGGCATCGTCGGGCAACTTACATTTATACTATTAAATATTTGAAACTTTAAGCTTTTGCTTTATTTTATCCTTGAATATGGAGTTTCAACAAGAAATATCTGCTAATACATTAAAGTTAACTAAATAATAATTACCTATTAGCTAAATAAAGTTACCAAAATTTGTCTCATTTCCTGCTGCTTGTTTATAGAAATTATTATTTTAAAAAGTTTTATATCAATAGACAGACCAAATAGTTATTTTTAATGAATTATATATATATATATATATATATATATATATATATATATATATATATATATATATAACCTAACCTACAATAATGTATTACCTTCGAACTATATTTTTGTGCAGAAACACATTGAATCTCTTGGCTAGTAAATGTATGTGAAAACCCAATTTTAATTTTCTCCATGAACAGTAAAATAATTGTCAACTCTGTGCTTGTATTAAACAACTGTTGAATTTATTTTGTTTTGTGCATCCATGTTTGTTAAACAATAATTCGTGTTTATTGAGAGTTGAATAAATATTGTCTAAACAATAATGTTTTGTTCTGTTAATTGTTTTAGTAGACAGCATACATACGGCACAAAACATTACATAACCACAATAAACTGATGTTGATCTATGGATGTTAGTGTTCACTCGAAAATAATAGTTTTCAGTCATCCACCATAAACTTTTTTAGTTGGAGAAATGTTATTTCAACAATAATTCTTCATTTAAACCATCAAGTAAGCAAAATGAATTACTGAATAGTAATTGTCACTAATGAAGTTTGGATCTAATATGTAAGGTAGTAATACACACACACACACACACACACACACACACACACACACACACACACACACACACACACACACACACACACACACACACACACACACAC
The DNA here is from genome assembly GCA_963513935.1 of Aphrophora alni. Classification (NCBI taxonomy): domain Eukaryota; kingdom Metazoa; phylum Arthropoda; class Insecta; order Hemiptera; family Aphrophoridae; genus Aphrophora; species Aphrophora alni. The sequence continues at coordinate 89,548 of CAUPSG010000453.1, forward strand.
ACACACACACACACACACACACACACACACACACACACACACACACACACACACACACACACACACACACACACACACACACACATACATACATATATATTAATGTTACATGTATCATTTAAAAGCAACAGTTTTTGTACTATAAATCTCTTTAAAAAATATTTTTTACATTGGATTTTTTAATTAATCATAATACTTATTTAGGTATGTTATTTGGGTAGAAAATATTGTCTTGGGTTAGATCCCTCTCCTTAATATTTCCTATCATGTCTCTCTTGATTAACACTTATTATTTTACAATCATGATGCTATAAGAGTCTTTGAAGGCTTGGGGTCTGTCTTATATACTCTTTTCTTCCTTTTCTTATAACACATTTATAAACGAGAGGTTTAAACAAAAATAAAAATATTGTATCTTAGGGTAAATAAACTGATAAATCTAACACCCTAATCGTGCTTACTTAATAAATCTAACCTGATGGACATAAGCTGTCTGGAGATTGAATTTTCTGAAAAATGTTCGAAAGCTTTGTCTGCAGTAACCATAAGAACTTCACAGAGTGATAAGACAAAGCATTTCACAGATACTAAGTATGCCGGTAATATAATCGAGGAACATTCACAACTGCAGTCACAATATTTTTATGGCTACTTATCATTGGAAAATGTTTCAGCTTCCTTTTTACTTCCTGATACAGTGGACATTATAAGGTCCCGAGGAAAATGTATATTGTTAAAGTACCATGAATCGTTTATTATTCTGCTCAGTACTTTCTTTTGGAAGCTATGTATTATATTAAGATTTGTCCTTTTGTTATAAACCCATAGTTGTACGTTCATACGGGTTGCAGAATCAGGACTTATCTACTTCTGAAATCTTTCAAATATTTAAATAAGCAATAATGGACATCATTAATGGTTACTCATCCTATCACTTAAATCGCAATGACTAGTTTTGACATTAACTATTTTTAAAGTGAAATATTTAACACTTTTAATATATATTTAATTGTAGTTATTGCATTTCACAATAAAATAGTCATTGTTGTAATTATTTCTGTATGTAGTACTAGAGTATACTTTAAAATATACTTGAAACGTTAGGTTAGGTTACGAAACTGAGATATTATATTACGGCAAAATAAATCAATTGTTGTTAAATTAAGTAATATAGCAATGTCCTTGATAGCTAATACGATATAATAATTTGTTGGATTTTACAACAAGAACAGGTCTATAACATTAAATACAGAGTTTAAATATGAATGATAATTACTAATAAAAAATAAAGTCACGAAAGTCAAACATTGCATAAACTACTGTGAGTAATGAACGGTGATGTCACGCAATATAATTTATCTTCCGCCACGACATGTCACTTCAACAGTTGTAAATAATTCATTTTTGATTAATTAAATCTATTTTTGTTCAGCAAATTTCCACTCATCAAATTTGCCAACATAATACAATAAATCGTTTTACCTGTATAATTTCTTCGGATTTCAATAACAGTATGAACAAATCTATATCAAATAAACATTTTAAACTAAACTTTGGATAATGATGATAATTTTAAAAAATATATACAATTATAAAAACGTGTATATATATATATATATATATATATATATATATATACTAGTAGAGTACCCGTCCTGCGTACGGGATTGATGTATATTTGTATTGAGTGTTAAGGGAATTTTCAAGGCCAGTGGGGCGGTTCCCTTATGGAATTTCGAAATAAAAATAGGCATATGTGCTAACCAGGGACCCTAATAATGTTCATGTACAATTTCAGTTCAATGGATCCAGTAGTTTTTACGTGATTGAGTAACATACACACACACACACACACACACACACACACACACACACACACACACACACACACACACACACACACACACAGGCAGACACCATTATTTTTATATAATTTTAGATGACAAAACTCACGTCATAGTAGTACTTTTAATTGTCGTTTTGTTGCCGGCTATTCATGCTGTGCTTCTGAATTGAATCTCAGATATACTGCTTTAATATCATTCCTGTGGGCTTTAACTTGTATTATTATAGATTGAATGAAATAATCATGTTTTTTTTTTAAATACTGAAACAAAAAGGCATTTTAACATATGAGAAAAAACTGTAAACATTTCAAATCTAATCAGTTGAAAGAAGCAACTCCATCGGTTAAAGAGAAATTTCAGCCGCCATTTTGGTTTTTAGTGAGTTTTTAAATCTTGTATTTAGAGCCGATTTTTAGCTAAAAACATTAACCTTTTGCGTATTTTGTATACCATAAGTATCACACATTTGAAAAGAAGGAATGTAAGATGCCTCAGCTCGTTTCACCTTTGTAGTTTAGAGAAAAAATTAATTTCGGATTTTTTTTTAATACGTTTAAACACAATTTTTTTTTAGGATTTCTTAGTGAGCACCTATTACCTATGAGGAAGCTATATCCAATGTTTCATTGTAATCCGTTCAGTAGTATTTGAGAAATCGTGATGAGTCAGTCAGTCAGTCAGTCAGTGTTATTTGGCTTATATATATAAGGAATGTATTTCTGCAGGTGAAATAACTGAGTTTCTCTCCTGGTAGTTTTGTTCACATCACATTTATCATCAGTAAAGTCCTCAATGTTAGCTGCTCACGTTTACATTTTATGAATAAACTCAAAAATATGTGACCTACGCATTAATTATCAAAGGAAGTAATACGAATTCAATCGAATCTGAACTAATAATTAACTTTTTTATTAGCTTTGAATTATTAGAACTAATGTCCTCAAAACATTTCCTTCCTACATTTTATACTTCTTCTATTTTATACTTCATTGTGAGTATTTTTCGTCTGTATACTGCAAAAAGTAATAAAACAACAATAAAATATCATTTCCTCTTAAATTAAATACTCTTCATATCCTGATATATATTAATCTTTTCTCTTCACTCTTCCTTACGGAGCTCTTTTATTCTTCAGCTGTAAAAATACAATTGTTTTTGAAATCTATAAAGGAACTTTATTGAAAATATCTACGTCTTCACCATTGGAAATGTAAACTTTGTTTTAATTACATTTTTATATAAAAGTAAATCAAATAATTAGTTATATTGAAGTCAGTAGCAAAAATTACACCAATGTTATTGTATATCTTCCATGAAGTAACGGTGTGATTCTCTACACATTCCTGTCTATTTAATTTATTATTACGTTTTTTGTGACATTGAATAATTTTCTAATCATATATCTAAAAAAAAACTCTTTTAATCTGAAATGTTTTATATTCCAAATAATATACTGGTACAACGAGTCAAAAAATATGTATTTCTATTTTAGTATGTCGTATATCTAACCAACCTTTATTCTATAATCTACAAATGCAATAATCACTCACCAATTTGGAGATCAATCATCTGTAACTGAGAAAGATGTTTAGTTTTATTTCGTACGAGAGGTGGATAATCATCCGATCTTCCCAGAGTTAAAGTTATTATAGATGGACATACATGGAACCACTAAGTATGAAATGTTACCTAGAGTACTGAATGAAACTTAAAATAGGGCCGAAAGTGGAAGATCATAGTATAACTCAGTACAATTTAAAACTACACCTACTATGCCTGGCTGTAATAGTAATATTTATATTAAAAACATATTGTACCCAAAAAATCTGTTAAAATGTTGTTACTTTTCACTTGACCATTGGCATAAATATACAAGTTTGGTAAAAATAATAAAAAGTATAATTTCTGATAAACATGAATATAAAACCTTGTTTATGAATTTCAAGTATTTTGTGAGATGTATATTTTTCTATACACTGAGTAAAATAAATATGCCAAAATGTTTTTAACTTTTTGTTTCTATGTTCATAAACACCTGAATAGACTTTATTCAGATTCAATAAAGTTAATGGATTGACTCACTTTTGAAGCTTCTTTAAAGGAAAACTACAGCGCGAGAATCCTGGTAAGATATTTTTATTGTTAATCTCGTTACAAATGATTAAAGTGCTTCTTGAAAAACAAGTTTTATATGTATTGTTTGCACACGTTTGAAAGTAGACTTTTTAATTAGATTATATATATATATATATATATATATATATATATATATATATATATATATATATATATATATATATATATATATATATATATATGTTATATTATTTATAACAATTCTAATATTACAAAAACTGAACATTCATTATAACATGTAATCACATTAATAACATACCTTGTACGACTTTTTAATCATATTTACATTACAAACTTTTGTTCTTCCACTGTAAATGATAAATTTAATGCAAGTATATAACACATAACTAACATACACATATAAATTAAATCTGGCATGTTGATGGGATTTCCAAGTTCATTGATGCATGGCAAGTCCATCCACTAGATTTAATCTAATACTCTCATCAAATCATTTAACACTATTTCACATTAATTCAAATACAGTATATAAATGGTTAATAGACATAAATTTCAGTTATTTTGACACATTAACGACATTCTAAAATCGTAACTAACATAAATATATCCATTATTGATATTGATGGAATGATAGAAACCCTAGTAGCTCATGGTAATTTAATTTGATTCTAAAGTCTATATCCCATTACCATAGATTTTGTTTTAAATTTATTGCAATTTGTTTCCATAGATTTTGTTTTAAACAATTCCATAGATTTATTGCAATTTGTTTAAAAACAGACAAATGGATTCTTTAATCATAAAGTAAATTCATCATAAAGATAAATAGTTTGGTCGTAAAGTAAAATAACATACCATACATATTTGCTTTAATTGGTTACTAAAAAGTATTTTAGAACATTTATCAATTTTCAGGGTAATTTCTTTACATTCATTGAGCTATGCAATCAGTGATTTCTGGTTTCTGACATTGTATGGAGAGTGGGAACTGTCAGCATAGAAGTAATTTAAACAGATTATATTACAATGGTTTATTTTTTACAAAATAAAAATCTCCAAGATAAAAAAATAGAATGCCAGCCAGGAGTTATAATCTGACGGATTAAGATTTTGAAATAATTCTTCGTCTAGGTTGAGATCAAAACGCTAAATTCTTACATATACAACTCACATTAAATTACACACTGTATACATTACACACTCCTATAGTTAGTTGAACATACAAATTGGTAGGCCTAAATAATTTTTTTTTTTAACGACAGACAATTGTGTATAATAGCAATTATTTGCTGTTTAGTAATGCAGCATAAGCAAAAGAATTAGTGATACTTAGAATGTTAGTTTAATAAACACAAATTGATTTTAAATTTTGTTTTCATTGAAAGCCAAAACGACATGGATGTTATTTATCGATAATTGCATTTTCATAATCAACTAGTTTGACGTTTGTAACAAAATATTGTTTAAATATGAAACTTAAGAACGCAAAGAAATTATTGGTGACCATATCTCACTTGTAGTTTTTATTATTTTTTTTAATACCTATTTTCTATACTCAGTTCCAACAATATCCAGGTAAATTATTGCAAAGAATAAATTGTAAGAATATTGACAGCTCAAATCTTTCTTTAAAATCACAAGTAAATAATAATATTTTTGGTAGTAGGGTATTTACAAAATGGGAAACATGAAATTTCAATAAAACCTATAATAATATATGTAATATTGAGTTCTATTTTATTTCAATCATTAACACCTTGTATTTTTTTACTTATAAATATGCAATTACATTGGATATTTTGTCATACTCTAATATCTATATAATTTAAGACGAGAAGTAAGTGTAAGTACACGTTGAATAATGTTCAGTTATAACTAATCCTTAAAACTTTATTTAACTACCGTTTGAAAATAAAGTTTGTCTTTAATTTATAGTGAGATTTTATTGGGTTTTTTTACTTGACTTCATTCTTTCATTATAAAACACATAATAATTATATCCACACGAGCACAAAGACAAATTTAAAAAAAAAATAAATTTAATTAAATATGCAATAATTTGACCTCTATGTTATTCCGAGTGTATTTTTGTTAGTACAAAAAGATTTTGGCAAGGGAAAAATGTCTCTTTTTTTTAAACTTGAATCAACCTCTTGATTTATCTTTTTGTCTGTATGAATAAACCCTCGACGAGCTTCCTGTCATCTCAAAAGCTTAAGTTATTGCAGATGTATTATTGAAGAAACTTTGTAAATGTCTTTATTGAATTTATAAAGATTTATTTTTATATTCTTTTCAGTTTAATTATCAACAATTAAAGACATTAATTTTAAAATAACAAACTACTACTGATGATATATTATAAAAGTGATAAATATGATTTTTATCATATGTATCGTTTCAAATTAAGTAAAAGAATTGCGACGAAAAAGATTCAATTAATTAAACTGGCGGAACATCCCGTGAAGAGTTTAGGCCTGAAGACGGTTTTCCATGTCGGCTATTGTCTGGTTAGTACATCAAAATTATCCTTCTCAGAGTTCGTTATTATTTGCCGTAAACTATATTCGGTAAACTTTGAGGCCATATCACTGTAAATCCAGTGTTCCAATCAAGCCGTGGGCTCCATAGATTTAATCAATGTACATATAATCATACATACTATAATATAGTTATTTTTAATTCTATACATTTATGACTACATTATATCAATTTTTATTACCGGGCGGAGATGTTAATGATCAACGGTTGATTTTGTTATTATTATTTTTGGCGGGATATTTCACAAGTTATCGCCAGAATTGAGATCAACTGTTTAGTTTTTTATTAGATTATTTAATCAATATAAGTAAATTCATTATACTATCAAGATTTATTTACCATAAACAGAATATAATTGAATATTTTTTAAGCATGTTAATTTTATTACTCGTGATCAGTATTTTGAATTACAATTTACAAACTAAAGTTGTATTTTTCACTACAGATGTTAAATTAAAACTAATCTTTTTATGTGTTAGTTTCTCAGTCAAAATGATAATTGGTATACTTTGTAAAATTCAAATAAATCTTGAACAAAATATTGGTTATTTGTAGTTTGAATATTGTAGTACATGTATCGTTAAAGATGGCGACATTGTCGGTGAAGAGCATTTGAGTTAATAAACTAATTATTATTGAATAATTTATGTTCAAGTTTATTTATAACATCTCACAAGTCAAGCTCAATATTGTAGTTTGGCAGACATTTAAATATAGTTTTACTTTATTTAATAATTTAAAAACATATAATTTCAACACGATTTAGAAAAATGAATAAATGCAACTTTAAGAATTGTTTGAATAACGTAAAAACTAATACAAATTGAATAACCATATTTTGTTCGCTAATATAAATAACAAAATTTGTTTTGGTGGAGCGTTAATAACATGTTTATCTCTTATACAGCGTTACTAGGCTTATAAATATTCTACGAGATGGAAAGCTAGTTTGCGAACAATAAATAATTTTAACAACTACTTAAATAATTTATATATGTAATTGTAGGAATTCATCCCTAAAAAAGGAGCGATGTTAATAGTTCCTTAGTAATATTTGCAAGTAATCTTAGAAATATATAAAACAAGATCTTAAGGAAATAATTCTAAAATATACGTGTGGACATTGAATCCGTGACGTGTGTATCAGTGTAACTCCTTAAGACAGTGCATTGAATTGCGCTTTAGATGTTTAACAAGTATACTGCATTTGTTACGTGCTTAATACAGAACATAACAGTTAAAAAAAAGTATGTATGAAATAACAGAAACCCGTTAATGTGTATCAGTTACTTTTTTTTATTATTATTATGCATTTTTCGGACATTTGCCATCATTTGTGTGTTAAAAATCAAAACACGACTTTTCGGGAATAAGAATCAACTCCCGTTATCAAGTGACTAAAATTTTTAAAAAAAACATGAAACTAGAAACTAAGCCTATGTAAGAAGTAAAATTAAATATGAATACCACCAACCTTAATATCTAAGCATGCATTCCAAAGCTAAAATGAGAAGTCAAAAACTAACAGAGAGTATCAAACAGAGAGTATCAGTTATATACCACACAGTGATTATGTTTGATTAGTTTATTTAACAGTCCAACGTTTTGTTTATTACAAGAAAGTATACACTTTTTAAACAATACAATACATAATCATTTTATCTCATTCTCTCAGAGATAATATTATTTATCATCAAACTGTGATTCATCAAGATATATGAAAGGTGCAATTTGATTTAACAAGAATTTGATTTAATTAAAGGTTCAGCCCGAGAATTTCATTTTAAAAGTTCCGAGGCGATGAAGAATTAGATAAAAAAGTAAGGAATAAGAAAATTGACAGAATTGTTATATTAAAAACATACTTTCTCTGAGAAACGTTTAAACGTATAAATGAGGTGAAAACTTTTACTTACACTAAACACAAATCTATAATTATTATTACTTACAAAATTGTCGTAGACTACATCTAAATTTTAAACAAAAATTTTAAATGTTTGAAAAAGGAAAGAAATAAAATTAAAAACTAAAAGCATAATAGTGATAATAATTATAATTCAATACAATAAACATTGTAAATAAAAACATTAACTGATTACAATATATTCTTATTTATTTAGCTACTAATTTACAAAATAACAATATCATATCAAACAACATCAGTTCACATCTGTTGGATGTTTTAAACATTGTTGTCCCCATTCTTCAGTATATTAAATATTTATATGTAAGGCAAAGACAATGGTTTTCCCAAATAAATAGTCTCTAATATTTACAAAATATGTTCTTAACATACATTTTCCGATTATACGAACAATATATTAAGCTCAACTAATATATTACATAATTTATTGGTAATACAATCAGGTTTAATAAATAATATTTCTAATGGAATAAGTGAAAGCAAAAAATAAAAGGATATATCTCAATAATGTGACAAGAACTAAAGTGTTATTGATTGACCTAATATAATTGACCACGTTAATATTCAAATTAAATTAAAACAAGTATTCAATTAGTGTATTTGTTCAGTTTATCAGAGTTGACATGTTCTATCACATATTTACTGAACCTTTCATAAGGATATGTCATAACCATAGAAACAGTATCTAAACAAACGTGTCATTTGATATTTCGATACTAGTTGAATCTATTCGCTGAAAGTACGTAATGCCTCCGGATCTGGTATGGAGTTTTGCTCCAATTACTTTAATCTCCAGGTTTTTCAGTATATCAGTAGTGTCGTTCACAGAACTCTGTCGAAATGAAATCAGTACAAAATACATTCAGTTTATTTTCAGTGAAATCATTATTTCAAGTGTTGTGGTATTAGGCTATAATATTTTTTGTGGTTTTGATATCTTTAGCAAATGGGCGACAGTAATATTAACTACGTCACAGCGTTTATACGCTTTGCACTTGTTGTGGAAAACATTGAATCAATACAAAGTTGTTATTCTTATTTTTGAGAATATAAAATGCGTTGATAATAGGCTAGAAAGTTTAGGGCACATCACGGAGCATTGTAAATATAGAAAATACACGATATTAGCCGTTGCTGTAAACTTGATGTCTGGATTCTTATTGTGCAAGTTTGTCCCAGTACGCAGGTTATTTGACAGTTATGTCGTTAGTTATATATTATCCGCTAACTTTATCTATTTGAATTGTATGTTTTTTGCAATGATGACAAATGTATGCGTATTAGTTTTGACAGTACGTGAACGTATGAACATTTTGGGGAAATATGTAACTAACGTAAAGTTCACCTCACAGAATAATTTGACAAATAATTCCATACTTAGTGTATTGCCTGCCGTTGAGTGCACTGGACCACAACTATCAGATGACGTAAATCAAAAACAAAAACTAATAGTAATTCAAACAGTATTGAAAGAACTTTACGAAGTGTTACATTCCATTACAAACTACTACAGCAGTAGTGTTGTTTGGTTTTTGATTAATTTAGTTTTAAAGAGTGTTCCTTTTGGATTTTTCTACAAATCTGCCAACCATTATACCGGGTATGCGTGCAATTTCGTGTGTCATTACATATACGGATTTTGTTTCCTTCTATCTTGTACACTTCTGGAAATGGAAATAAATAATTAAAAAAATAACATTTCCCATGCTTTGAATATTAATAAAAATAAGATTTTAAGAAAGAATTTGAAACATATGTATTGTTGGCTTATCCACGAAAACACAGGCATATCTTGTGGTTTCTTTGATTTGAACTTAAGTTTGATTCCAACAATAATCAACCTCTCTACAACGTTATTTTTTGCTGTATTAGAACGATAAAATATGTTAAAAGTAAGCAAAACTCAAGTAAAAATGAACGTTAATTCCATTCATAACATATATTTCCTATACGTGCAGGAGAATTTCAACGAGGAAAAGCTTCTAGTCATCAAATAACTCAGTGCTGCAAGTTGTACTACAGTCATTTTTACAGGTGTGTGAGTTACCTATTAGTGGTCACAATTATGTTTAACAATAATTGTTTTATATTTTGAATTAAATTAAAACTTATAAGATAAATACATCCACCCTATTAAACTCTGAAAGAAACAATATATTTTCAAAGTAAATATATTACAAATATTAATTTCATAACACATTTTCTCTTCCCCAAATAATAAATCTGAAAATCATTTGTATTTTAATATACAGGAACAAAATTAACCTCTAAACAAAACTACCTAGTGTTTAATTTTTTTATAGCTACCAGTAATGTTGGATAATATGGCAGTAGATAGGTATTTAACTATCATAAATTGTGTACAAATTGATAAACAATTATTGTACATATTGTATACAATTGTGGATTCGTCTAATCGTCTTTTTAAAATGTTTACTGTTATATTCTAATGTATAAAACTCAATTCAGAACTGGAAGTTTAGTGTTAAAAATTCAGTGTAAATATTTGTTTAGGACTATTTGCTTTTCAGACAAATATATATAGTGCTATAAAGCTAAAACTGTATTAACTATATATGATACCACTGTAGTTATATGTGTAATCTACGTATTGCAATTCAAGCGATAAAACTGGGAAGATGCATTACAAATCTCTTTACATTCTCTTTCATTAAATCATTTGTAAATTTAAATAATGTTTAAGGTAATATCACAATCTGAATTTTTTGTCATAGGTCTTTTTGTTGTTGCTGTTGCGAATTCATGTAGTTTGAAATTTAGAACTAAATTTAGAATGTGCTTCAACGGACATTTTAGAATAATGTATTGGAACTTATAGATATGTATGTATGTATATATAAACGTTACTGGTAAGTAAATTTTCACTAAGGTAATATTTTGTAATTATCTTTTAACAAGTTTTTTTAAAGTATTATTAAATTATTATTTGAATTTATAAGTTTGTATTTCAAACTGGCTTTTTTAATAAACTTAAAGGCCGAAGTATTTAAGGCACAGATATCCCGAGGACAACTTAATCCAACTCAACATTGAAGAAGTAACGATTCTTAGGAAGATTGAAGTAATCATTGAAAATTGTATACCCAGTTTATAAGCGAAGTAATAACATACGATAGCCTAAAACTTACGTTTGTAAAGTGGTGTGTTTGTACGAGAATGTTATGTGCAAATAATTTCTTTTCTGATGCACACTTTTTTATTGTACGTTTAATAATTAATTCTGTTTTATGACTCCTTGGATTAAAATTAATTGAAACACAGTCAGTTATTATACTGTTTTCAATTTATGTGATATAAAATATATTTATAGCTTAAACAGTGATAATGTGCGGTTATAAGCTTTATGACACACTGAGTTTGTACATAGTTTAAAAATAATGTCGTCTCACAAAATGTACAACTTGAATAACTAATGAAACTTAACTTTACAGTCAACAATTTTACTACACAGTTTTGTCTTAAAACAAAGGAAAGAGATTTAAAAAACGATTAAAACAAATAGTTGTGTTAACTCTAACATCAGATACAAATGTTAAATTTATCATACACTCCTCACACACAGAAAGAGAGGAGTACATGTACTTTTTTGTGTTTCAAATTTCTATCACCTTATATAAGTTATATATATATATTTGTGTATAAATATATAATATGTATAAATATATTTCATAAGGAAACTTGAAAAATATTGTTGTAAATCTACAAAAGTTTAATTTATTATTTTACATTACATTTTTCATATTATACATAACTTTTTATACAAGAAGCTGGCTAAAGTCATAAAAAACATTTATATACAAGAAAACAGTCAGAAAAATTTTCCTGATACCTTCTGCCTAACAAATAATTTTACCTTCTCTGAAGTGTGTTTACCACGATAAAAGGTTGATTAAAATCAATACAATTACACAACTAGTGTTGTATAGTGAACGATTAATTTGGTTTCAAAGAGAGTTGTATAAACCTATATTCCACTTTCGTTATCTTAATTATTTTTTCCCTCAGGAAATATGAGAGATATGACAACGATATGTTTTTAGATAATTGGTAATTGTATTATCTACATTTTAAACACTGGCGTTTACAAACAATATTTTTCCTTTTATATTTTGAATTTTTATTTTTCTAGAAATCAAAATAGGTAATTTTTAACTATTTCAGTTTCTTGTCAATATTTACGTAACGTTTTATTTTGTTTTTTAGAGCAGCTGGGGGTGAATAAATTAAACCATGTGTAAATGTTCAGAGTAAGGGAAATAATTTAAATTTGAAAAAGAAACAAATTTTTGTCTAATTTGAAGTTAAATTACCAGCTAATTGTACTTATTAAATATCTTATTTCATACTTCAGCACAAATTAAACATCTTTGATTAATTACGATTATTTTGTCACATGTAGGTCTGTAGACAACAAAGTAACCGTTTCTAAAAGGACAAGGATTCTTTAAATAGAAAATATATGCATTTAACGTAAAATTGATCAAGCATCACTTCTTATTATAATGTAATTTTAATTTCCAATAAACATTCAAACATGACTGGAAATCCATACAGTGAAGAAGAATATATAGAAAGAACCTGCAAGGACTCTCCGGGATGACTAAAATTTGCATAACATATAATCTTTCTTTATAGAATAACATGAAATTTTTTTTTCAATATTATTAAATTATCTTGAAATAGCGTTTTAATAGAATCGCTGGGAAAAAACTTCACAAGCAGCAGATATTGTTTTATCAGATTTAGTTCGTTCTCTGGTTTTGCTTGCTTACAGTAGTCTTCGTTTTATTATTAATGATTTTGTTTTTAGTGAAAATAAATTATTCAATTATACTAATTTTCGAAGATACTTGTTAGAACTCCATGTTAAATTAAATCCAACTACTATATTTATTCAAACATTTATTAGTAATATGTGTTACGCTCCCTCTTCCATATTTATGTAAGAGAGAGAGAGAGAGAGAGAGAGAGAGAGAGAGAGAGAGAGAGAGAGAGAGAGAGAGAGAGAGAGAGAGAGAGAGAGAGAGAGAGAGAGAGAGAGAGAGAGAGAGAGAGAGAGAGAAATTAATTGGTAATTCTTAGTTCTATCGATTTTATTTAATTACACATAAAAGTAAGTGAAATAATTGGTATATATATATATATATATACCAATTATTAAAAGGAAATGAAATAATCGGTATATATATATTAATTTATATATATATACCAATTAATTATTTCATTTACTTTTATTTCCTCTCTCTGAGATGTATTGTGAGTGAGTGCACGTGTTTTTTTCTGCTCCTGTTTCTGACGATTATAACTAAGGACATACTGTGCAGATAAGTATAAGTCTGGTCATAGTGAATTAACTTTTTATTGTGAACAGTATTCTTGACTCCAATTTAATTGTACGAGTGTTTTAACTGAGTTAATATTCGAAATTAATAATTATGTCGGTAACTCATTCGCCATCAAAAACTCGTTCTGGTAAGATTAAAGGAGATAAGCCTACGTTATCTAAGGCATTATCAGAACCGGCATCTCTTTCCCCTCCTAAGGGCGGGGCTAAAGAGTTCTTATCACCTGACATGCTTGCTGCTGTGATGGACGCAGTCAAATTGTGTTTCTGTGATGACGTCATAGCTGATATCTCTGATAGGGTGTCTCATAAAGTTATTGAAAATCTTGAACATTCTCTTCAATTGGCACACGCCGAAATTAAGACCTTAAAAGATGAATTAGTGTCGTTACGAGCTATAAACGAAAAACTAGAAATTAATTTATTAGATCGTCACGATGAATTGGCTCAGTATCAGAGACGTAATAACTTAAGAGTCTTCGGGATTGCCGAGGACGGAAGCGGTGAGACAGACGAAAAAATAATTAAATTGTTTAAAGAAAAATTGCATGTTGATCTCCCCATTAATGCCATTGATCGGTCTCATAGAATTGGGCGCAAAATGGACCCTGATAGTGACGGCAGAATACAACCGGGAGCTATTATTGTTAAGTTTGTTAGCTACAGGGAGCGTAGAACGATATTTGATAAAAAAAAAATGTTAAAGGGAACAGGTATCACTATTCGGGAAGATTTGACCGTTCGGCGTCTTACTGTTTATAAAAAAGCTGTAGACACTTTTGGCTTAAGAAATGTATGGACAATGGACGGCCGTGTGTCTTGGATAGATGAGCAGGGGAAGCGTGGTACGGCAACAACAGTTGGAGCATTTAATTAATCAGACTTATTTAAGACTATTATTACTTTTAATTAATGGAAATTATTATCATTAGTGAAGTGTATATTTATATGTATAGAAATATTATTTATCAGTCTGTTCGAATCACCCCCTCCTTCATTTAAAATTATCATTATGGACTGTTACATTTATAATATGTCTAAGTAGTCTTTTGTTCTACATTCTTGCCCGTTTTGCAGTTGCTATTGAGTTACTTATTTATTTATTTTTAAGAGTTTATTATTGTTTTTTCTCTCTGCTTAGACTCCATTGTAAAATTTTACTATCATATGTTATATTCCTTGATTGCCCTGGTAATTTTTATGTGCTTCCTGGGTCTATATCTGACATTTTGATTCTTATCACTGTATTGAGTATTTAGTTTTATCTTTAAATTTATTTTTGGTTAATCATGATGTTGATGTCCGTATGTATATAGTGTTTATAGGAGTAGATAATGCACCACTTATAAGTGGAATGTTTTATTTTGTATTATTTGAGATATTTTATATTTTTTATTCATTTTATATTATTATATATATTATTTTTTTAGGTATGATTGTGTGTGAATGTGATATTATACTTTGTACATTTTCCTGTCACATGTCGGGAGGGGATGCTAATGTAAGTTTTATATTGGTTTCCCATGAATGACAATAGTGTTGCTGGACCGGCTGATGTGAAATATAATGTCCATCAGTCTCTTTCACAACAGATTGCTCCTTACCCCAACCTAGTAAAAATTGCGCACGTCAATGCTCAGTCTCTGAGAGGTCATATTGATGAGTTTCGGGAGATATTTCAGAATCTAAATTTTAATGTAATACTCGTATCTGAATCTTGGTTGAAACCAAAAGTTATTTCAGCCGATGTTTCATTATATGGGTATACTCTTTTTCGAAATGATCGTATACATAGGAATGGCGGGGGGGTGGCAATCTATGTCAAGTCAACAATCATGAGTAAGCTCCTTTATTGTTCTGATCAGCAAAACTTAGCCAGACCTGAATTCATGTTTATTGAACTTAAATTGTCGGGGGCTAAAATCCTCTTGGGGTTGTGCTACAGACCACCAAAAATTGGTTATTTATCTGAATTTGAAACTGTGCTGTTGGATTTCATGTCATCATACAAGCATGTTATTGTTGCGGGCGACTTTAATACTGACTTACTGGGACCTGAGACATTTGACTCAACATTTTTGACAGATATGTTCTATACTTGCAATATGCATATATTACCGTTTAAAGCCACACACTTTACGAATACTTCTGCCACTCTTCTGGATATTATGGCTGTAAGTGACTTATCACATACTGTACATCATGGACAGATTCCTGTCCCAGGACTATCCTCACATGATCTTGTATACTGTGTGTATGCTATAAAAATTGCAAAGTCACCACCTAAATTAATCTCGTATAGAAATTTCAAAAATGTTAAACTAGATGCTTTCTTGACTGATGTTGCTGCTAAGCCTTGGGATTCAATAAATAATTTCAATAATATTGACAAAATGGTAGAAGAATTTAATAAAATGTTATTAAATATTTACAATAAACATGCCCCTATTGTAACTAAACGTATAACTAAGCGTCCAGCTCCCTGGATTTCGAATGCAATTCGACTATTAATGAATCAACGTGATTCTGCTTACCGTAAATCGAAGAAAACAAAAAATATTAATGACATTGAGCACTATCGTGGCCTTAGAAACAAAGTAAAACAGCAACTACGAAATGCTAAAGTTAGATATTCTTATACTTCTTTTAACAAAAACAAATCCTCTGCTGCTTTATGGCGTGGTATTAAAGGATTAGGTATAGGTAAAGTACAAAGTCACCATCCGGTAAATGTGTCAATTGAAGATTTAAATAATTATTTCGTAACTCCTTTAGCCACAGATAATGGGTCTATAAATGATTATATATTGACCTTACAAGGCCTCCATTGTCTATCAAATAAAGTTTTTAATTTCTCTCCAGTCTCAGAAATTGATGTCATTAAAGCTATACGTAGACTTACTTCTAATGCTGTTGGTGTGGATGACATTCCTATTGGTTTTATTAAAGGAACTATTGCTTTTACTTTGCCTGTTATTGTAAATTTATTTAACTTGTCGCTTACAACTGGTATTTATCCGCTTGTCTGGAAGTCCGCACTTGTCCGTCCTATTGGTAAAATATCCCAACCTTCGTGTTTATCTGATTTTAGACCAATAAGTATATTGCCAGCTTTATCTAAATGTCTAGAACGTATAGTGCAACAGCAATTGACTAATTTCCTCGAATCAAATAACATACTCAGTCCACTACAATCTGGATTTCGCACTGGAAATAGTACTACCACAGCTTTGCTTCAGGTAACTGATGATGTGAGGTTAGCAATGGATCGTAGAGAACTGACTATCCTAACTTTGTTGGATTTTTCTAAAGCTTTTGATTGCGTTAACCACTCATTGCTTTTGGTGAAATTAAGAAATATGGGTTTGGCGCCTATATGCATTGCATGGGTGGAGTCCTATCTTTCTGGCAGAAGTCAGTGCGTTAGTGTTGGTGATGATAGGTCAAGTTGGAGGGATGTCTGTAGTGGAGTTCCACAGGGCTCAGTATTGGGACCTTTGTTGTTTAGTTTGTATATAAATGATATTCATACTGTGCTGAATTATTGTAAATTTCATTTGTATGCTGATGATTTTCAAGTATATTTGCATTTTAAAATTGGTGATATTGATAGAGCAGTGGATAATGTAAATTATGATCTGAAAAATGTTTCATTGTGGGTTAAGAAAAATGGACTCTCGATTAACAGAGCTAAGACAAAGCCAATAATCTTGGGTTATTCTCGACTACTAAATAAAATAGATGTAACGACATTTCCTAGAATCCAGTTTGACAATCATTTTTTGGACTACTATGATAGAGTGAAAGACTTGGGACTAATAATTGACAGTAGAATGACTTGGAATGATTACGTGACTGAGACGTGTAACAGGGTCTTTGCTGGGATCCACTCTTTGAAAAAAATGCAAGATTGCTTGCCGCTCCAAATTAGAGCACTCCTAGTAAAGACTTTAATATTTCCTTACTTTTCTTATTGTGACACTGTAGTCAATGACATGTCTGTTGTTCTGGCTAACAGGTTGCAGCGGGCACAGAACTACTGCGTGCGATTTATTTTTGGCTTAAAACGCGATGCTCATGTAACTCCTTATTATAAAGAACTTAATTTTCTAAAACTTAACGATTTCCGATCATTTCATATTTTAATTATCTTGCATTCGGTCCTAAAAACTGGAGTGCCGAATTACTTGGCAGAAAAGTTTGTTTTCACCTCTGATATCAGTGCAAGGAGCACTAGAAGAGGTTCCACTTTGCTTATGATACCGCTACATAGAACTGTTATGTTTAATAAATCGTTTACTGTGTCCGCTTGCCGCTTGTGGAATTTACTTCCAGAGTCACTTAAAACTGTTGACAGTCGTGTCCAGTTTTCAAAATTACTTAAGACTTTCTTTTTGAATAGAATGGATTTGGTGTCCTCGTCCCTGGGTGTGGCGGAATAGTGTTTTTTAATTTTTTATTTTATTTTATTTTATTAGTTTTTTTTTTGTTGTAATAAGTGTGAATGATTGAAATAAGTATTTGTTACTTTCTTTAGCTTTTATGTAGTAATAATAGTGATTTTTAATTATGTGGTGTCTTTTTTAAATGTTATTATGTATGAATGTGCTTGTGTGTATGTGTGATTGTATTTATCTGTATCTACAAGTGTAAGCTACAGTATTTCATTTTATTTTATTTTTGTTTCTAAATTTTTAATTTTATTACGTTGTTTAAATTTAAATTTGTTTATTTTTAGTTTATTTTAAGTTATAACTTTCATTTTGTCACTTTAAATTTAAGATTGTTACTTTTTATTTTATTTTAAATTATTAATTTCATTTTGTAGCTAATTTTAAGTTTGTTAATTTTTTATATTATCTTAGTTATTTTTAATCGATTTAAATTTTTTTGTTATTATCAAGTTATATTTTATATTTTTATATAATATGTTGTTATGTTGTATGGGGTTAGGTGGTAGAGAGGACTATACAGTCCTAACCTCGCCCCTAAATAAAGGCAAATCAAATCAAATCAAATCAAATCTCTCTCTCTCTCTCTCTCTCTCTCTCTCTCTCTCTCTCTCTCTCTCTCTCTCTCTCTCTCTCTCGGAGAAAGGTAGCTGTTATTTCGAAAAATTGTTTGTGACACTATCTAAGAAAGACAGGGTTCTATTTGAAATAAAGCTGATTTTCTTTACAAACATCTTTCAAAGATTAGTTAATAAAATAAAAACACTCTACATGTTATAATTCACCAGATTTGTAACTAATGTTTCACGACTTGCCATTTGAACCTTTTCAGTTACTCTGACAAGTTTGTATTAACTAAACAGTTATACAACATCAATTTCTTTACAACGTGTGCTTACATAGAAAGATTGAGATACTGTAAAGAAAGAATGATTTTATAAAAATGGAACTAAATATGTTACATGATATTGCAAATTCATATAGAGAAATCGTGTAAAAATAATCTCAAAATATACTAATAATAAATTTATAACAGTTGATATAAATAAAAACACTTACTAAATAACATTACCCTAGACTCTATAATATTATACTGATAGCTATGGTAAGCCTTTGAGTTATTAATAGCGACTATTTAAACACAAATCCTTGTATATGAAGGAATAAAACGTTATCGCTTTAAGTTATTACATTCTTATAGCGTGGAGTTGGCAAATAATGTAATACTTATTAGATACAAACAAGAACAGAAAAATACAAACGTTTTTATAATAAAATCTAAAGTGTAACTCAAAACATTTGTTATTCTGGCTGATGAAGAAAAACAAAATCAACTTAAGTAAAATTTGAAACATTATTGATTATGTCAGATCAAAAGACAAGAAAGTACAATAAATATATAACGTAATACCTTTGCCACGCTTGGAAATGGAAAAAACAAAAACACACAATATTAAAAATACTACTCAAAACACATATCCTGACAAATGGGAAAACAAGTATTC